>VCCN01001495.1:921029-944970 GCA_006491835.1 Architeuthis dux | reverse complement strand
CTCTTTTAACCTATCCTCATACTTTTTAATTCCGGTACTAACATAGTGGCTCATCTCTGAACGTTTCTAAAAGATTTTTATCTTTCTCTAAGTATATATCAGTTACATGAAGGAAAGGGCCTTCATGATAAATTTACTAATTATACAATACTCTAAGGAAGAAGTAAATGAGGATTTGATATTTGTTATTTTCTTAAATCTTTTTCAGAAAATGTCAGACAAGTAGTAGAAGACACCAAGCTTAGTATAGAAAGAGTAGTTATTATTGCCTTTTGGCAATCCATGTCTAGTTTTGAGAAGGGAAATCTGGACATGGGGTCTCCAAAGTGATCGCTATCAACCCCTGGGGTGTCAATGGGACTATCCACATGGTTAATAAATGCTGGGGGGTGGTTGGCTGGGTAGAAAGCTGATATTCGTATAAGAAATAAAAGTACATAAAATACACATTTCCGATTTATATATATAATTAGTTTTTATTGTCTATTTATTTTATATTCTATTTACTGAAACATACTTGTTGATAAAACAGCTCTGTAGAGGGATAACTTGAAGTTGCTGCTACAGTGGAGAGGGATAACTTGAAATTGCTGCTACACTGGAAAGCAGCGTTTGGTATATAGTTTCCTCAGGCCCCACCTGGAAATCACCCCCCCCCAGTGAATTAATTTTAGTGTGCTAATTTTTACAACATAAACCATTTTTACAACACATCTCCAGCGCTTGAAACTGCTTCACCTTCTTTCATCATGCACTTGGCCATTTTTTGTTTTGGCAGAGCGAAAAAAGCGCTAAATTAGCACAGGCGTACTTAAACATTTTGGCCATTTTTTTGCTATTTTTCAAAAGAATTTAGCACTTTTTTAGCAACAGTCAGTACTTCTACTTGAGGCTCCCCGGGCTTAATGGATGCGACCCCCCCCCCTACTCGCTGTACCCTGGAGTTTGGCCTAAGTTTCCCCTCACTAATGGATATTGAAACTGCACATCTACTTAATTATTATTTATACATGCCTAGGGACGATGAGTTATCAATGATCCAAAATGTTTGGGGACCTCTGGCTGCAGAGTAGAATAATACAGTTGATATTTATACATGTTAGGTAGCTTTATATAAGGAGGGTATTATAGGTGACAACTTATTATGCAATTTTTTTCTCTTTGAGGTACATTTCTTTTTTTGTTCACATTGAACTACTCTGCCCTCTGTTGATCAGCCTTGGTATTAAACAAAATGGTAGGACAGAATATAAACATTTGTGCTCCTAGATATATAAAGATAACAAGGTGTTATTAAAAATGACCCACCACACAGATAGCAAGACTTCAAAAGTGGAATGGAAAGAGTTAAGTGATCTATTTGAAATCTGAATGAAGAGCCCTTTATTTGACTGCAATCTGGTCTCATGTAAAATACATGCATGTAGCATATGAACACTTTTTGGTTTATGGCTGCAGATTTGCTAACAACCATTTCCACTAGAAATGAATAGTGTTTCTCTTCAGCATCATATGACAGTTTTTAGAAGGTCTCATTGGAGAACAGACATTTATATATTTGAAGTCAAAGCAACAAAAAAAAAAGTTACAATATAGCAATGAAAAATTTCTTGCTCCAAAATGGTACCAAAATACAATAGAGATTCCAGTCTTAACTGAGGCACATTTCTTGGTACTCTAGTAATAGTGGGGTCCAGGGCGTAATATGCGTAAAAGACAAAGAGTTATTCCCCTTGCATTATTGTATTAAAATAAATTATTAAATAACTTTGTATAAAATTGTGTATCAAATTATTATTATTAAATTCAAATGGTTCTTCGGACAATTGAACACCTTGTCATTTGTGTTGTGAACACCATGTTTTGGCCGATCCATTATTCAGCCTTATCTACCGAAGAACCATTTGAATATTAATGACCCTTCTCAAAACTATAGAAAATATCTGTTATTAAATTGTTTTGTATTAAAATAAATTATTAAATAACTTTGTATAAAATTGTGTATAAAATTATTGTTATTATATGTAATAACAATAATTTGATACAAAACTTTGTATAAAATTGTGTATTAAAATAAATTGTTTTTTGTAGTTTTTTAATAAAATTATTGTGTTTCATAAGTATTTTTTTGTCTATGACTGGACTCCCAAATTAAAAAATTAAATCTTAGTTATTATTACGCCCTGGACCCCACTATTCCAAGAGTACCTATTTCTTTTTCTTGCACATTGAACTACTCTGATCTGTCGATCAGCCTGGGAACTAAACAAAATGGTGGGACAGAATATAAACCTTTGTGCTCCTAAATATACAAAGATAAAAAAAAAGTGGTATTAAAAATGACCCACCACACAGATACCAACTCTTCAAAAGTGGGATGAAATTTAACCTATGATGTTCCAAAGAGCTAATGGAACTGAATTACTCAGTTTTTAGGAAAGGCCAGGTTGAAATGGAATTATAAATCTAGTTTTAGAAGGAAGGCACAATGTGAAGAGAGTTAAATGATATCTACTCGCCAACTGAGAAAAAAACCAAAATGGTTTTGTCATGCAAGAAAGAAAAACTATTGGTACAATTTTAAAAATGACTTATTTTCAATCAAAGAGTTTTTTTTGACGATTGACCTCCTTGTTGTTTGTGTTGTTAACACGTTTCAATCGATCCATTCTCCGAACTTCTTCAGGTGTACTATCCGAATGTGATGGTGGTAAACAGAAATTTGTTTTTGTCTCCAATGGCAGGAGTTCAATCTTCTGAAAAAAAACAAACTCTTTGAATGTTAATGACCCTTCTCAAAACTATGAAAATATTGTCTAGTTTTGAGAAGAGTCATTAACATTCAAATAGTTCTTCGGATGATTGAACTCCTTCTTGGGAGGGAGGACGTCCAGATTATCGACAAAGAATGCTGTTGGAAGGAGAGAAAAATCAAAGAGGCAGCTCATATCAACATGTCAACTAAATGCAATGGTCAGACAAGTGCGGAATTCAACACGATGTCGCTTGCGCTACTCAACAGAGCCAAACCCGACAAGACAAGGACAAAGAAACACCCGAATCCTACGTTATAAGGGTTACCTCCTTTGAAATTAAAAAACTTGTTTACCACATCACATTCGGATATTACACCTGAAGAAGGCAGAAAAATGGATTGGCTGAAACATTGTGTTAACACAAAGAACAAGAAGGAGTGCAATCGTCTGAAGAACTATTTGAATATAGACAGTATCTTTATTTATTTTAATGTCTTGTTGATATAAAACAGATTGTAGATTGTAAAGTAAGGGAATGTTTAGTGGACAAAGTTCAAACAAACTCTGTCAATTTAGACTAGAACCACTGATTATTTTCTGTAGTCTATTGCCTACCTGAATTTCTGAGATGAGGATTTATCATTATCATGCACTGATTCATTCAAACTGTCGTCCTCAGCTTAATTGTTATAGTCACAACATTGTGGTTGCTGTACCCTCCAGTTTTCCTCAGATGTCTGTCGTATTCGGTAATGGGACAATGGCAAAGTGGATATAAACATTGGTTAAGCATTGCAGTTTGCATGGAGGTCGTGAGTTCAATCCCTGGGTTAGGTAGCTGAATGAGCAGAAGCAGCATCACAAGAACGAATTGAGAGAATAATTAACTAATACAAGATATCCCCTAGCATGGACAGCGGAATGAGAACAGTCTACCTCTGTGGATTGAATAAAGGGTTTGGTTCGGAATTCTGAGAACATTATCGAATATGACAGGCGGCTGGAGAGTACAGTGGCCGAAATGTTGTGACTATAACAACCAAGATGAGGACAACATTTCAAATTAATATCAACTTCGTCCTAAGTCACCCAGCCTTTTATTTTGGGACAGAGCAGAAAATAAACAAAAATCCAAACTTGTCTATGAATGTCTCATAAAACACCAAATCTATTCAATTGATGAAGATGGTTAAGTGGAAGATTCATTTTGGAAGCGAGTACAGTGGGAATATTTCACTTTCAGTACATAACTCAAACATCTTATATAACAGTTCTAACCATTATCCTATTATCATATCATCTCTAAGTATTACACACAACATTACACAATTAAGATCTTCACAAGTCAACCTCAATTTCCAACAATACAGCAAATCACCTGGCAATTGTTACCTTTTCAGTGTTAAATTCAAAACATTTCCCAGTTTGGTTTCTCTGCACTATGTTTGTCTGGGGGACCTCAGAACAGCATTTTTTCTTCACATTTTTTTTAACCTTATCTGGGAATTTATTTTTCAAAAGTTTTATTTTCAAATGAAAGCAGAAAACTTGACCATTTAAAATTGCATTTTATTAAATTTAACTACAAAGGATATAATTTGGTTTAGGGGGGTTAGTATTAAGGTTATATAAGTCAATTACAGAATAACTGAAAGCAGAAAAATTGTCATTAACCAGATGGTAGTTACGCCACTGAAAAAATAGTTTATGCCGTCCATGTTTTGTATTTAACACGGAAAAGGTAACAATTGCCAATCAACTTACAGGATGAGCTTTATAAAAACCATGTTCTCTTTTTAATATAAAACAAACTAGAGTTCAATCTCCAGTCAAGTGACAAGACTAAACACAAGTGTGTTGGTGTTTATAAACATGTTTACATACAATTATATTTGAACATGAAAACTTGTTCATAGAGTAGTGTACAAATCTCACAAGCCATTCCTCGGGAGTTTATTTCTCATTGGCAGCTCCTAAGATGAATGTATTGGGTAAAGATCTACATCCGTTAACCAAGTTGAAAAAAAATAGAAACATTTTTTTTTTGCCAGTAATGTTTTGTGCTTTTAATCCATTTGACGCATTTTATTAAAAATATGTTTTTTAAGGTTTTTACGAGGGGGGTTCTATTTACAATGTAACTGTATGGTAAATGAGGCCGTTACTTTCAGTCTGTTGTATGGAAGTGAGGTTTTGAAGCCTATTGTATACTTTCCTTGTGAAGGTTGTTAACTAGGTTTCTTTGATATTTTAATGACGATTAAAATGTGCAAAAAAACCTTAATGAAAGCACAGACAACTCGTCATTAAAATATCAAAGAAGCCTCACAAGGGAAGTAACTGAATACTTTGATGGATCACTTCCATACAACGGATTGAAAGTAACAGTCCCGCTTACCATACAGTAACTTTTTAAATAGAACCCCCCTCATAAAACCTGAACCTTTTATGGGACAAGTGACTATATATGATCACCTGAGGACCTGTCAAATATTGTAGCCACAAAGAGAACATAATCCGCACCAATGTGGTCTGCAAGCTTTGTAACGTACACTTGTGCTTGAACAAAGACAGAAACTGTTTTGAGGCATACCACAACCCATTAAATTAGACTGCACAATAAAATTAACCCGGAGGTGTTATTTCTTTTGTCAATATCAATTTTTTGTATCTATTTTATATTGAATGTTATTCTTTAATTCTATGTTTTATTTAACTTTCTACTTTAATTTTTAATTTTTTTATATTTTCCATTTTTGGTGACTTTTTGGGCGAGGCACCATATATGATCACTTCATCAGAGGGGGTTTTGCCCGCATAAACAAAAAGATTTCAGAAAGCTTGCAACTAGGTCTAGTTTAACATACAAAAAAAAAAAAAGAAGGTTGTTTTGATATCTAAAATATTTTTAGGGGTGCCCTATAAAGGGTTAAAAAACATTTTTTCTCAAAACTAACTAGGAAGATTGTTAGGGTCTAACGGATTAAAAGCACAAAAAATTACTGGCAAAAAAAAATTGTTTCTATTTTTTTTCGACTTGGTTAACGGATGTAGATCTTTACCAAAAAAACTTGATTTAAAACTAGAAATCACTCTGAGAACGCATACCTCTGCCAGCACCATAGTCACTAAAAACTGAACACTCATGTTACAGATCCCAGACTATGCTGTAACAAAACCTATGCTGACATCATTGTGGTAACTTCTCTGTTATTGCACTATCACACTATAATACCATTATGATGACATCACTGCTGTTATTGCTCTACGCTTCCATCATGATGACATCATTACTGTGTTATTACATCCGAAAAACCGAAAAATTACAATGTTAACAAAATGAAGAAAAAAAAAAAAAAAATATTCCTGGACCCAAACAAAAATTTAATCAATTGTTCCTTGGTCCATGGCCAACCCTTCCATAAAATATAATTGAAATTCATTGAGATACTGTGTGGACAAAGAGACAAACAAACAAGCAGACAAACATGGGTGAATACAGTGACAGGATTCGGCTAATGGAAAATATAGGCAGCAGTTGCTTAGCAATAGTTGTGCATTCAAATCTATAATTTAATACGACCTGCCCTCAAATCAACCAAACAAACCATAAAAATCTTTTTGTATATCCGATCCCCTCTTGTAAATAGAGTCGTGTTTTTTTGCCGCAGGGCAAACAGTGAATTTTCAGCAGGATTAACATCTTCATTGCAAACGTTTTTTTTTTCGCTGACGTTTGTAGGCCAAAAATGGGGTTTCTCAGAGACTAATTTGTATCGTTGGAAAGTATGTATTAGTCGCAGCAGTGTGTGGAGGACAAAATGAAGACAAGGCATGAATTTCAAAAAGAGGGACGTTACATAATTAACGTCGTTTTGGCGCTTAACAGGTAAAGTAGCAAAAATGTTAACTAAAGTCCTTTGGTGATGAACATGTTAAAAGCCAAAAATAAATTGGAGCTGTTTTAACTTATCTGAAGAGGTAAAATATACTCCAAAAAAATTAGAAGCTTTATTTGAATATGTTTTTTTTAATGTCAATGGGACTGAATTATGAAGTGTAGTTGCTGGCAGCCCATCGTGGTTTAGTAAAGGGATCTATCAATATAAAGATTGAGTGCTTATTAGAAATCATCAACCAAAACTATCAAAATAGGTTTCTTCAGTTTTCAAGCCTGTCTACCTGGCTGCCTATGTATGTATGATGTGTACAGGCCACAGCAATGGAGCTAGAGGGCTGAAAATTTCAACATTTATTCTTTATTATGTCTAGAAAAAATGATTTTTTTATAAATTGACCCCATAATAGGTTTTTAGTAGGGGGTTCAATTTACAATGTAAGTTTATGCTAAATCGTTCCCTAGTTTGTGCCCGCTTGTTTTTTTGTTAAAAATTCAGACTTTTTAGTGATCCAACAAAAGGTGAGAGAAGTAACTTATTCATTGATCCCCTCTTTTTTAATTGATCACCTCCAACACGGCATGTTGCCAAAAGATGTTGGTAACATGACAGTTTCTGTTGAGTGACTAACCACACCTGTCCAATATTTGATTATACAAGAACAAATTTGCTAGACAATTCTGCAGCTTGTTACAATTAATTGCATAAAATCCTTTTAACTAAGAACAGCAGTTTGGGAAATTGTACTACAAAAAAGAACTTGGCAAATGAGAAAATCTTACTTTCATTTATAGTAATCTTAATGCAACACAGGTCTGGTTAGCCACTCAATAGAAACCATCATGTGACCAACGTTTTTTGGCAGCATGCCGTGTTGGGGGTGATCAATTAAAAAATTGGAAAAAGGGGGTGATCAATGAATAAGTTACTTTTCTCGCACTTTGTTGGGCACTAAAAAAGTCAGAATTTTCAAAAAAAAAACAAGCGTGAATGTTGCCAGACACAAACTAAGAGACCAACACTAAAAACCTATTTTGGAAGGGGATTCTCAAAAAACAAAAAAAAAAAACTTTTTTCTAGACAAATGTTGAAATTTTCATCCCTCTAACTCCATTGGTGTGGCCTGTACACTTGATATATACATGCATAGCCAGCCAGCCAGCCAGCCAGCCAGCCAGCCAGCCAGCCAGCCCAGCTTAAAAAGTGAAGGAACCTATGTTGATAGTTTTGGTTGACGGTTTCTAATATCTTAAAATTTAATTCAGGACATACCAACTTAATAACTTATTAGCAGAGACAAAACATCACTGTTAAAGGCCAAATTTTCTAAGTGCAAAAAGAGTCACACCATTATTCTAAGATAATGAAGTCTGCTGAAAATGTTCAGTTTGAGTAGGGTTTATTAGCATATTAACATTTGAATCATTATGTTTTCATGGAATTGTCAACACTAATGACTGTAGACCAGACGTTGGGATATTTAAATGTATGGAGGAAAATAGTTTTGGTGCTTCTAGACAGAAGCTATTTTCCAGGTTTCATTTTGAGAGTTCAAATGGTTGATAAAAATCTGAAATATACCATAATTTGATCTTAAATATTTAATCCCAATTTTTTTTATTGAAATGACTTCCCCAACATGAAAGCCATTTTTATAAAAGATTTATAAAATCTCTTGACAGGATTTTTTTAGTATCCCCACCCACCTCCAAAGTGGTCGACACAACCCTTTTCCATTAGAGTTGTCCTAAACCTTTCCTTGCAATATTAGCAGAAGGGGTAGTGCCTTGCAGATTCAAGTGGTTAGTCATCAATGGCTCTATGAAAGCAGTCCTTTACAGTTGCTATATCGGAGATCATTGAGGTTGCAAAAACCATTATATCAGCACCAAGGCCAAAGCTGGAGGAGTGAGTGGTGAGACAGGTTAAAAACAAATTCTAGCCCAAAAAATTCAGGCCATAAAGTCTTTCACTTCTTCTAATTCTCTGTCCCTTGCTTGTTTGTGTGCCCACCTAGCTTCAGCCAATTCAGGAGTGATTTTCCATTTTTCATGAAAGATTCGTTTGCCACATGTAGGACATTTTTTACCACCTGAAATAGATGAGAATAGATAAGCAAGTCTTTAAATCATAAAAGAGACTGTTTGCCACACGTATGACATTTTACCACCTGAAATACATGAGAATAGATAAGTGAGTCTTTAAATCATAAAAGAGACTGTTTGCCACATGTAGGACATTTTTTACCACCTGAAATACATACGAATAGATAAGTGAGTCTTTAAATCACAGGAGAGACTGTTTGCCACATGTAGGACATTTTTTACCACCTGAAATACATGTGAATAGATAAGCGAGTCTTTAAATCATAGGAGAGACTGTTTGCCACATGTAGGACATATTTTACCACCTGAAATACATGAGAATAGATAAGCAAGTCTTTAAATCATAAACAACGCTGCAGGTTTTGAACAGAGTCTGTACTTTTTCTTGTTTTATCGTAGAGATTCAGAAAGAAAACAGGAGCAGGTTAGCTTGGATAAAATTTCCAAAAATAAAAACTTCCTGAATATCTACTTCTGTTCAAACTAAATGGAAGCATCTACATTTCTCACTTACCATCCTTAGAATGATGTTAGCAAGCTCGTCTCACAAACCATCGATAGTAAGTTTGGTCCTCACCGATAGCTTCAATATTGTCGCCTTGTGCCAGACTAGGTAAAACTTAGTAAATATCTACAAATCATTCACATTTAAACTGACCTAATATTTAATATCTGCTACCCACAACAGACCGGTTAAACACTGTTGCTGTGTTTAGGTTATTCATGTGTTCTGACATTTATATGTATTTATCTATGTATCCGGACTTTGCCCAGCCCTAACTGTTCATAGTAGAAACTTGAAATTTTGCACACCCACACTCACCTCTCCTGTCCTGTCAATTTTTTTTGTTTTTTTGTGTGAAAATTCACCCCCAAAATAGTGGAGGGTTAAAGTTTATACCAAATTGATCCAGCAGTATTCTCACTTGTTTTTGGTTGAAATTTTGGACTATTTAGTGATCACTACCCACCACCACTGTTTAATTTACGAGGTAAAAAGCAGCATAATTAGGTGGCGGTGATTCATAATTTCCCTTGGAATGTTATTTGAAAGATTTGACCATTTAAGTTACAGTAAATTCCGAAGTTGCCAATTTTTTTTTAACTTTCCCAAGTTATATTGTATTCCGACTGAAGATGATTACTGCAACTTTTGTATTGTATATAATAAAAAAACATTATAAAAATATATTTTTTATATATTTTTATTTAATAAAATAAGCCCTTGTGTATCTGTAAGATAAATTTTGTAGATATGTAAAACTTATCAGTTTGGCTCAGTCGTTAAGAGATCCGGCTACCAATCTCTTGGTTGTGATTTCAAATCACGGTAGAGAAATAATAATTTTATAGATGTAGTTATTTATTAGAATGAAAGAAGCCCTTGCATATTTCTAACATAAATTTTCGCAGATATGTAAAACTTGTCCATTTAGCTCAGTTGGTAAGAGACCCGATATCCAATCAGTTGGTCGTGATTTCAAATCACGGTAGGAGAATGTTAGAACATTTTATTTTAGTGTGAAAAAAAGTATACAATTTATATATACAAGCACACATCATAACAATCATATTTACACAATATCTAGGGCCTTAAACCTTTGCGGTGGTGTCATAAACATCATAATTCTTCTTAAAATCATTTGCATCTGTTGATAGCACTATATATTCTGGTAATCTATTCCAAAGCCCTACCACTATTACTAAAAAAGAATTTTCTGATATTCAATCTACTTCCACCGTATGTGTGTGGCCTTGTACCCACTTCTAGTAAAAAATACATCAGGGTTTACTACTTCTAAATCACGCATAATCTTAAACATTTCTATTAAGTCTCCTCGATAAATTTGGTGAGGATTGTTCTTGTTACGGTAGAAAAACAAAGTCAACTCCAGACTTGGACAGGAGTTTGACAAACAGAAAGATCTTATGCTAGTTTGTTACAAAGTAATGAATTGTAATTCTATAGTTTTCAAGAGATTAACTTCTTTACAGAAAATTGAAGCATATAAATTTAGCAAATAGAGAAGTGCACAGTGAAAAATAAAATAGTGATTGGGTACAATCAGTGTTGATAGAAACTGTCAACATAGGTTTCTTCAGTTTTCAAATTGGTCCAGTTGGCTGGCTGGCTATGTATATGCGATAACGCGTACAGGCCACACCAATGGTGCTCAAGGCCTGAAATTTTCAACATTTACTCCTTATTATGTCTAGGAAAAAGCTAGAGAAGGACCATGACTGCAAAATAAAACAACGCATAACGATAGGTTGGAAAGCATTTAGTATGAATAGAAACATTCTGAAGAGCACCTTGCCAATGTGCCTAAAGCATAAAGTATACAATGGCTGCATAATACCAGTATTATGGATGCGAAACATGGAAATTAACCAAACGAGCTGAAAACCAGCTCAGAATAGCACAGAGGGCCATGAAAAGAGCAATGATAACTCTAAGAGATAGAAAAATATCAACATGGATCAGAGAGAGGACTAGAGTGAAAGATATTATAGAACTAATTAAGCAGCAAAAGTGGAGATGGGCAGGCCACCCAGCAAGAAAAGATAATAGATGGGGGGAAAAGACTAACCGATTGGTGTCCATAGGACAACAAACGCAGTAGAAAAAGACCAGATACAAGATGGAGGGACGAGATAGAAAAGTTTGCCGGTAAGACTTGGCAGAGGTTAGCACAAGATAGGTTGTCATGGAAGGAGACGGGAAAGGCCTTTGTCCAGCAGTGGACTTATAACTGATGATGATGATGATGTTGATGTCTAGGAAAAACTTTTTAGTGGGAGGTTCAATTTGCAAAGTAAGTTTATTCTAAATTGATCCCTTAGTTTGTGTCTGTGCTTGTTTTTTGAAAAAAAGGTGTGAGAAGTAACTTATTCATTGATCACCCCTTTTTCTATTTTTTTTTAATTGATCTCCCTCAACATGGTGTGCTGCCAAAAGATATTGGTCGTGTGACGGTTTCTATTGAGTGACTAATCACACCTGTTTTAGGTTTTGATCCACATGCAGAGTGATTCATGGCATTTTCAAAAGGGTTGAAAAAAAAAAAAAATAAAAGTAGATCAGTGGTTGCAGAACTTCAAAAACTCAAGGACCCCTTCTATAAAAGGAAATATTCTGGCGGACCCCTATCTTTAGCATTTAGTTTATAAACTAATTAATGAACTACAATTAAAGGCAATTTTTGACCTTTAAAAATTGTATTTATTTGAAACGAATTACATTTATTTGAATTCTTATATATGGTACAGGTCTGTGTATAATAATTATATTTTTCGATAGCTGTGCGATGGATGATGTTGTTTCTCTGCCACAAGATTCGCAGTGTCAGGTTCAGAGGGAACACTGCTGTGGACCCCCGAGCATTATTTGAAGGACCCCTAGTGGTCCGTGAACCCCAGTTTTGAAAAAACTGGAGTACATTGTTGTTATTTTCCAAAGGTGCATGTTTGGAATGGGCCAGACTTTATGGTGTGTGGAGCAGCCTGCCATAATTGTCATGTAAAATAATTTTCCGTCCGTCATACAAAACCACAGCTTCAAAGTATTTTGTTTAATTCTCTTCAGTGTTGCCAATTTAGATATTTTATATCTAAATTTAGATAATTCTAAAAAGAGGAAGTCAAGGAAGATAATTCATAGACACAAAGAAAGATCTGTAATCTTTAAATTTATTTTTATTAGATTTCTCGAGAACCGCTGATCCCCAAAACTTCAAACTCAACACTGCACTGCCTTGAGTGCTGATTAATATATCTGGGGAATGTCAACTTCGTTCAATGCCAGTTGTTGAGTAATCGCGGTGCACACACACACACACACACACAGATTTCTTCAATTGTAGTTAGATTATGGTACACATTAAGAGAACTACTGTTCTCTAGTAGAGATGTTATAAGGTTGCTATATTAAACACTGTATATACAGGTATTTAAAGTAGAGATGTTATGAGGTTGCTATATTAAACACTGTATATGTCGGTATATAAGATGAACATTTAATTAAAAAAAAGACTATGCCAATTTCATCATCATCAGCCGTTATAGGTCCACTGCTGGACAAAGGCCTTTCCTCTGCTAACCTCTGCCATGTCTTACTGGCAAACTTTTCTATCTCATCTCTTCATCTTGTATCTGGTATTTTCCTACTGCGTTTACTGTCCCACGGGCACCAGTCGGTTAATGTTTTCCCCCATCTATTATCATTTCTTCTTGCTAGGTGACCAGCCCATCTCTATTTTTCTGCTTAACTGCGTCAAATGCACTGATATTATGACTGGGGGCCATCTAGGGAAGCTCAATATGGACAATTATGGTAATTGGATGAGTTGCAGTGAGCAATAGTCCTCCAAATACCCTTGTAAACCATTTGTTTTATAGTTTGGCATACATGCAGTGGTGGCGCCAGTGTTTTGTACCAGCCTGGGTAAGGTTCAGCCAGAAAACTATGAGCACAGGCAAAGTTTTTATATAAGTTAATTAATTTTGTATGCTAATCTCCAAATATCACCTAAATTTTAACTAAATTAACTAAATTCAACTATGAATACAGGCAAAGTAGTTATGCTAATCTCCATATCGCCTAAATTTTAACTAAATTCAACATTAATAGTAAAGAATTATTAGGAAACAAATATCAGTACTTCTATTCTTTTAAATTTAATGTATTTTAAAGAATTTAAACATTTTTACATACCTTATTATGATAATTATAAAGACATTTAATTAGTTGGGAACCTATATTTGCTCGTCGTCGGTGTAAAATGAGCAGCGTAAATGTAAATAAAGAAACAAGCGCTGTGCGGGGATCGAACCTGCGTCCACCTTGGAAGCAACCTATACGCAGGTTCTGCTCTACCCACTGAGCTAACGACCCTTTCATGGGAGGCAGGAGTTTTTTTTACTGTACACTTTGCCAGCCTCTCTACTCACGCATCGTATTTAGGCACGAATATAATGTGGTCACCTTATGACAACAGTATGAAATCAAATAATGGATAATTTTATATCCGACAGAATATGATATGGTCAAAAACTCCTGTCTCCCATGAAAGGGTCATTAGCCTGTGTATAAGGTTGTTTCCAAGGTGTACGTGGGTTCGATCCCAGCACAGAGCTTGTTTCTTTATTTTACATTTACAATTTAGGCCGCTCGTTTAGCAGTCTTTCACACCGGCGCAGAGCAGATGTAGGTTCCCAACTAATTAAATGTCTTTATAATTATCATATTCTGTTGGATATAAAATTATCCATTATTTGATTTCATACCTTATTATTACTTATTACGGTAAATTAAAATCTAATTTTGCGAGCCCGGGAAAGGCTGCTGTGAGCTCGGGCAATGCCCCCGCTTGCCCTGGCCTCGCTCAGCCAGTGCATATATGGTAAGTGTGTACATTTGTCTATATCTTAACTGTGAGGGATTAGGACAGTTAAGATGTAAAGAAAAAAATTGAAATACAGATCGAAAACACAAAATGAGAAACATTTTGTCTCTCCAAAATAATCTGGGAGGCTTGAGAGCAGGTTTGCCAGATTTGGCCAGAAGATAATCCAAGCTTTATCTCAGAGACTTACCCAACATAGGCATTGGAATAGCATCGAATTTGGAAGATCGAGTGAGTCTGGAGACAGAGGTTCAATACCAGCCTCTTGAGGCAGGCCCGGGTAAGTCTCTGAGATAAAGCTTGGATTATCTCCCCTCCTGCCCAAATTTGGCATCCCTGTTGCAGCAATGTAGAGCTAAACTCAAAATTTAAACAAGTTGAGACATTTCAGAAAACGTGACATACTCTAAAAAGCAATGATGACAACTTACTAACAAACCACCATACAAACAAAAAAGATGAAACATAAAATAATTTTTTGAACAAATTAAATTCTTAAAGAGAAATGCAGCACAAATTCATAATAAAATTGAAATGTACTTACCAATGAAAGGTGGTGTCTTCAGATAAACAGACAGACATGAATGATGATATAAGTGACCACAGTAGACCCGTTCACACTGTTTCTCTCTAGTAACCTTCTCCTGAAAAAAAAAAGAAGATAATATTGTGAGGGTTATATGAATAAACATTGAAGTGATTATTGTGTTCACTTTGAGACAGGGTCTTTTAGGTAACAAGAAAGGCTGATAGCATTAAGCAAATGATATATAGAGGAATCCACTTATTTGGATCACTTTAAATAAAGTTTTTGGTACTGAATGATTTTGATAACAATAACCAGCTGATAACATTATCCGTGATTATAATAAGCGCCCTCCTCTGTATTAACAAAATTATTGCTCACCTAAGAGTGTTTTGGAGTTGCTTTCATCTTCCATTGCAAAGTTTGATGGAAGTTAATAGAAATGTCGAGCTGTGTTCATTCAGTTAATAGAAATGTCGAGCTGTGTTCATTCAGTTAATAGAAATGTCGAGCTGTATATATTCAGTTTATAAATAGAGACTACAATTGTTAGCTACCAAATTGTGTGGAATTACTTGTAAAAATAAGTAAAATATTTTGGGGGATAAATGCTTTTACATGCTATGTAAGATTAGAAGTTTAACTCTTAAATTCATATAAAAAAATTCAAATCTTAAATGAATTAACTTCTGATCAAAATTACTTCCCTTGCACTTTTAGGTAAATTTAAAAAAACATTTTTTTTCATTCAATTCACAAAAGAATTCCATTTTTAAATTTTAGAATTCCACTGTGTTTAAGTGTAGTTTCAAGCGGTTCATAAATTTAAAGAGTTAAAAAGTTATGAAAAGGAGCTTTTAGATTTAATTTATGAACTATTTTGTCCAAAAATGGAAATGTTGAGCTGTATTTATAAATATTGTTAAGTATCTTATTTTGTGGAATTATTTGTAAAAATAAGAAAAATATTTCTTTTAAGATAAATACATTTACATGCTACGTAAGATTAGAAGGTAAAATGTTATGGAAAAAAAAAGCTTTATTTTTAGATTTAATTTATTCATAAACTATTTTGGCCAAAATTAGCACGACATGGAGACTGAGAGAGAAGGATAATTTTTGAAATTAGAATTATTTTGGAGCATTCTACTTCTAATTTATAGAGAGGCATGTTAATATTCATCTAAAATATTTTTATACTTAAAAGGTCTAGCAATAGATGATAGTTGAGTAAGATAACAATTCCTTTAAGTATTTTAATAAAAGTTGGTCCATAACTTACTGAAGGATTTTGGGGAAGGACATGGCAGAAGCATACAGGGCACTTCTGCATGGGATAGTTTTTGATACAGTCACCAATAAGATACTTGCAAACAGGCAACATGGACGGCTTGGGTTGGAAAGGAGGGTCACTGAAAAGGAAAAAAGCCAGAATCACTAATACATAAAAAGCAGGGAAACAAACTCCTTTCCAAGAATTTCTGAGATGAGGAATTATCATTATTATTCACTGAATTACTTAATTTACTAAAAATACCAAAACTTGATAAAATGTTGTGTTATACGTATAGCAGAAACAAACTTGTTTTACCTTCATTAAATTTTCCACAGATTCCTGCTTTTTCATTACTGACTACATAGTAATTTTCCAAGAATGTGAATATTTCCTTGTGAATTTTTGTCCATTTTGTTTAAATAGTTGTTAATAATTATAAAAACTCTAAGTTGTAATATTTCTCTATACATTTTATTTACTTTTAGAACAAATTTAATTTATAAACCTTATTGTACAGAAATTTACATTTTATAATTTGTGTTTTGTAAAGAAATTGAATTCCCTAGCAGCATTTTTGTCAAATTATTGGAAAAGACTAGTGTCCTCAACTTGATTGGTAACCTTCTGGGAATTTCAGACCAAACCCTTGGACAGTGAATGAAAACAATCTACCCCCAGGTACGGTTCAAAATTCTTAGAAGGTTTCCAACTACTACAGACACCTGATGAAGGTCATTTCTATACAATAAAGGGATTATAAATTAAATTTGTTCTAAAAGTAAATAAAATGTATAGAGAAATATTACAATCTAGAGTTTTTAGAATTATTAACAACTATTTAAAATTCATAAGGTAATGTTCACATTCTTTGAGAATTACTATGAAATTTTCATCCATTTTGTTCATACCGAACAAAATGTATGAAAATTTCAGTATGAAATCGACACGTGAGAAATTTTTAAAAATCTGGCAAAAATCAGCATATTATTCAATTTTAATAAAATTTTCCAGACTTATTTATTAAAAGGGCGAAATTTAAAAAAAAAAGATTTTCCATTCCAAATTTTGGAGAAGAACAATTCTTTTTCATATAATTGCTACCCCACCTTTTATTAGTTTGATGATTTATCTAATCATGCTTTTGTTGATTTTTACACATATATCCCTGGAGATACTAATTATGTTTACCTTTTTTAGAATATCCAGGAACTGCTGGAACGGAACTCTTACTTTGGGATTAAAAAAACAGGAAAATTAAGTAAATACTTTTCTTTTTAGAAATCTTTTAGTTTTATTTGATTAACTATCATTCAGGCTTTTGATTGGTGAAGAGAACATTTTTTTTTCACTCAATATTATTTAAAAAAAATATTTTTCATCATTTTTATCGATTTATTCTGATATCTTGTAAATTTTTTAAATGCATATTTTTAATTCTTTCTATGTCTTGGTTTGACTGAAACTTATATAAAAATATTATAACGGATGAATAATTAAATATAGTGAAATGATGACAAAATATTTATCACCTGTATTTTTAATATATTTTATTCTGTTTTTTGTTTATGTAAATTGACTGCTATTTCAAATTATGGAAGCTGCAGGCGATAACATGCCATTTTTTTTGCACGGCGCAGCAGTCATGCATTTTAATCGTGTTTATTTTTTCCACTCAAATATATGTGTAGTGCATTGTCTACCATACATTTTTTAAAATCAGATGTCGCTTACAAACTTGAAATTTTGTTTTCGTTCATACCTATAAATTTGAATTTATTAAATTCTAGTCTTTAAATGCAAGCCTTCATTTGTCAAGTTCGTGAGAATCATCTTTATTAAATTACAAGTTCTAGAATGGAATATTATTCAGACTCACCTAGATTTCTTTTTGAGGGGTGCCTGGACACACTGTCTGGCATATTCAATGGCTTGGGCCTCAAAGTTCACTTTCAAAAGTTCAGGAAAATTATGATCTATAATTTCCAACCTAAAGAAACAAAGAATGTTTTTAAGTCAAAATATCATCGGCAGTAGTCCCGGGGCAAAGACACCTTACAAAATTGAAATTGCGTGAATAACTTTTGACCCCCCCTCCCCCAACTCACGCACTTTGCTGTACATCCACAAAACTAGTAATCAGACACAAACAGACACAACCACTAATGTAGCGCTCATTTTATTTTTATATATGATCGTGATCAGTGAATAAGATTTTTTTTTTTTTTTTTTTTAAAAGACACCTCACCCACAACACTGGTTTAAATACTGTTGCTGGATTTAGGTTATTCATGTGTTCTGACATTTATATGTATCTATGTATCTGGACTTTGCCCAGCTTTAACCGTTCATAGTAGAAACTTAAAATTTTGCATACACACTCCCCTCAATGAGTAGGGAAAATGTTGTTTTTGTTATTTGAAAATTCCCCTCTAAATCGATTTTTAGAGGAGGGTTCAATATGCAATGTAAGTTTATGTTAAATAGTCACTAGTTTGTGACCGCTTGTTTTAAAAAAAAAATTCAGACCTTTTTTAGTGATCACTGCCCAACAAAAGACGAGAGAACTTATTCATTGATCACCCCTTTTCCAAACTTTTTAATTGATCACCCCCAACACAGCATACATGGGTGGCAGTGATTCTTAATTTCCCTTGGAATGCTAGTTATATATATTTTTTCACAAAGATCAAAAGTCTGTGAGAGTACCTTCCCTTTATTGATAAAAGAAAAAGGCGAATAGTCAAGTCCGTGAAATTGGAGAGACTATTGTAATTGAAAATTAACATTTAAACGTGAAATGTACTTTAATCTTGAGGAGATAATAACAGCCAAGTTACCAAAATGTCCTTAACATTCTTCTATTTACATTTATTTAACAATGGTGAGCTGTAATAGCTATAATTATTTAGTGTGGTGGGGACTAACAAAAAGAACCTGACATCCCAATAGACTGATTTAAAATTTACTGGTATTTTAAATGAAGTGGAAAGGAAGTTTTAGGACCTTCAGTTATGAAGATGAACCAATCTTACAAGATCTATTAGAGTAATAAAACGGATTCTTGGCATCTGAATAGTCATCAGAAATACAGCTTTTTAAATATTTTGAAAAGCTTGCTAGCTTTATAAGATAACAGGTCTGGTTTAGTCACTCAATAGAAACCGTCACAAGACCAATGTCTTTTGGCAGCATGCTGTGTGTGTGTGTGTGTGTGTGTGTGGGGGGGGTTGATCAATTAAAAAATTGGAAAAAAAAAGTTACTTCTCTCACCTCACTAAAAAGTCTGAATTTTCAAAAAACATGCGTAAACGCAGCCGGACACAAAAAATTTAAAAAATAAGTTTTTTCTAGATATAGGAGTAAATGTTAAAACTTTTACCCCTGCAGCTCTTTTATATATACATAGCCACACTAGCTTAAAAACTAAATGAACCTATGGTGCCAGTTTCTAATATCTGCAGTTTCTGACCAGTGCATCTCACATTTAAATGGTCAATATAAAAAGATATTGACTGATGGTTTCAGCTTTACCACATACAAAATTCTCAGTCAATGGAGATCTGAGAAAAGTTAATTATTTATTGACCAATGACCCAGAAAAATGCAATTAATTGACAAATCAAAGTTATAGGTTTCATTTTAATATAAACTTTTCATAAAACATAGCATGTAACTACAGCCCGGTTCAACGAAGAAGAAAGGAAGTAAAAGGGTCTGACGCTTCTTACATAAACAATCTTTATTCTCTGAAGTCTCAGTACAACATGAAAACGTAATTCGCCCTTTGCCAGTTGTAGATTTTCTTAGGACTCATGTCGTGATTTCTGAGAAGAAAAGCATGTGTGTAAAAACACATGTTTTTTCCATTAACCTCGATGTCATAAGCTTAAGTTATTCTGCCCCCAGCTTTGGTGGCGTGATCAATCTGGAGTCCCCTTTTCGAGAGAGTCAGATACCCACAAATTCACCAGGGTCGTCCCTGGGGGTTCAGCCTACCATCGGCCTAGTTGCTGGAGTCCCATCAACTTAGGAATGTCCTTCTCGGGAACTCCCTGGAGACTTTTGGACCTACTTAAATTCTCAAAAGAAGAAACAAGGCTGGGCATTTTAATCTCTGAAGCCCAAACAGATTTCTGCCTTATCTCTTGAGGGCACCGCTTGTTATAACTAAGCACCCCTCAATGACAACTGGCTCCTCTTTTTCCCCAATCTTTCACCTCCGGACACCTAGGCCTTTGTGAAATTATTTTTTCAATTCCTTTCTGTATTGGTACCAGTTACATAGCACATGAGTTTATTCATTATCTTGAAATTCAGTTTTAGCCACCCACAATCTACCAGAATCTCTCATCCACACCAGAGTGTGAAAAAGTATGGTAATGCAGTAACGCTGCTACGAGGTACACCTGCTCATAGGGAGGCATATCTACTATTAAACTAAGGAAGCTTAAGCTTCAGGGCTCCTAATCCCGGAGGGGCCCCCCAGAAACAACTTTCTTTTTAATGAGTGAATTTTCCAATAAATGTTTGTATAGATGAAGCACAGAGATAAGTGATCGGTTGCTAAGCAAAATTATATCTAAGCCAACGCGGTTCTTTGGTGGTAGCAATGTTCCATATATGGGCACACTGTCGAGATACATCCTACGCTCAACGTGATCACACCTGTGTACTCCTTACAAATACTTTAGCAGCTTTGCCATGCAGTTACTATAAAGCAAACTACAGTGACTAAAAAAAAACAAAAAAACTGAACACCATAATTTCTAATCCCATGTAATCAGGGACGGATTTAGACCTTGGGGTGCCCCAGGGCATATCAGGTTCATACACAAAAATTAAAATACACAGCAAATCACAAAGTTTATACATCAAAGTTGTTTATTGCATGTAACTGGAACTGACAAGTTATATATACATAGGAAGGTTAAATGAGTTATATATCTGAAATAAATATATTTATGCATGTCTAGTTAAACGCGACGGACAAGCAACATCTTGTTAATTTTTTATTAAATTTTTCTTGTTTCCGTACAAGAGAACGTATGTTTGGATTCATGGAGTGTAGTAATTGTCCAAAAGTGTTATGACAACACTTTTGGACAATTACTACACTCCATAGATCCGAACATATGTTCTCATGTACGGAAACAGGGTAGCAAGCTGGATGAGAAGGAAGAAAATATATATTTTTATCTAACACAAATCGTTATTTTTCCTGCCATTTATTATAACTAAAAGTAATCTTGTTGCTGTATTTACAAATGTACTATCATTTTAAATTGTATTTGTTCACGAACTCAAATCTTGAATTCACCTAACCTACTTTGAATCAATGAAGCACTTAATTTCCAGTAGTTAGATTCGCTTTTTATCAAAAATTCTCACTAGCCAGAAGTAAGGAAGGAAAAGAAAATTCCAAAAAGGCAACCTAACCCCTCCTACCGGTTGCACCAGGGGCGAGTTCAAAGTCAAGGTAGGGTAGCAAGCTGGGTAAACGAGTTATATATCTTAAGTAAATACATATATTCATGTAAATACATGCCGGCAAAACTCCCAAGTTGATATGTAGATAAGACAAATTACAAAGAACATATCTATGCTGCTATGTAATCTTTAGTTTCCGTAGATTACAATGGCTGACTCAATTTACACCACAAATTTAAACTCTGAACATGTCAATGCAAAGGTTTATCTATGTTCAGTACAGTAAGTTTTACCAACTTACAGCTATATGCATCATAATACAATATCTACAAAATGTCTTTCTTTCTACACTTGCATTTGAAAAATCTTTAATAAACCTTTCAAACTGTATCATCTTTAGAACACTGCTCTCTACATCCAGTAGGCACAGAGAACTTAGTCTTTAATGGGTCATCGTGGTTGTCAGATAATTATTTATCAGTGTCAATTTGCTGAATGATCTCTCTCCTGAACAAATAGTGACCATCATGCTCAAATATATTCTAAGAGCTACATTAACATCTGGAAAGGTATCAGAAAGCCCTTCATCATGGAATAAAACTGTCTGTTGAGATGGAGTGAGATATGACCTCAGCTTGGCAAAGGCTGCAAATTGGATAATTACCTCTATAATTTCCTCTATGAACACGTTACTGAAATCACGGGGAAAGTAGTGATAAGTTTCTCAGCTTCAGTTCTTATCTCTGTATCAGGTAGACTGCATAAGTTGACTATGCATTCGAACCTGTCTTACACTGATTGGTACGCTAATCTGCGTTCTTGTAAGGCAACAGACACCTTATTTAAAATGTCATTGAAAGTTATATGATTTTTTTTCTCTTAGGGTTAGGATAACTTTCTCTGAAACTGATGTTGGATTCGCTTCATAATGTTTGTTTCTCTTTCTTGGCCTGCAACAGCAACAAATGAAAAATGCGAACATTTATTGAAATGAGGGATGTAAGGATTTAGTTAATGTTTATGTGTGTGTGTGTGTGTGTGTATGCGTGAGTCAATGTATCATGTTTTTGTGTGGGTTTTGTGACAGTGTAAATAAAATGTTTTTGTGTCTAAGAGTCCTTAATGATGGTAATGTGTGTGTGTGTGTGTGAAAATAAGGTGGAATGGCTTACTTACATTTTGGTTGAATTAGACTATGGCCTGTTCCAGAGGACATGTGATTATCACACATACTCGGACGGGCCAAAATCATGAAAAACAAGAGCGCTGTTAAGCACACCTGGTCAGCACACTGAACTGAGAAAAAAGAGACAGGATTCAAAGTTGGCGGTCATCACGTGGTGGCTTCTGGCCTCTGATTGGCTGCTAGCCGATTAGGACATAGGGGGCCTGATTCTCCCACGGGAGACAACTCCCGCTTTGAATCACCACAGATCCACAACTTTCTTCAGTTCAACTTCAACTCCTTGAAAAGTTTTCTTTGTGCTGTTGAACCATACAAGAATTAAGTTCTAGATATTGGCCATCAGAGCAGTTTCAAATCTGGGCTTCATGTGTTTAATTTCAATAACTCTGAGGGCATTTTGAATGCTTTTGTATCCATCTACGAAGACTTCAGTAGCATCAGCTCTTGCTGACCAACAAGTGTCTGACAGGGACTTCACAGTTAATGCTATTTTATTTCCTTCAAAAGACTTCATTAGATTTGCCCATCTGTGTGTTGATGCAGAAAAAAAAGGCATATAACCTTTGTTTGAAGCCAAAATAACTAACAGCTTCAACACAGGAAGAGGCAGCAGCCTGTCTAGCAAGATCCAATGAGTGAGCGGCACAGGGAATGAGAACTGCTGCTGGGTTCTTATTCTTAAGTCTGGTGTGCATTCCTCTGTAGTGACCAAACATATTGCTAGCATTGTGGTAGGACTGCCCTATACAGTCTTCAGAATTGATACTTTCTTTTTCTAGAAATTCTAGCAGAGATGTAGCCAGTCTGCAGGAAAGTTAAAAACCTTTCTAACTGCTTCCCAGAAACAACATATTGCACAATGACTGTTAGCTGATCAACATGAGCCAGGTCTGGTGTTGAATCTACGGAAACTGAGAAGTTCTGCTAGAATATAATTCTTACCGTATTTTGTCATCAGCAGAACAATTTCTTTGTGAGTGATAAGTATGAGTGCTTACCACTTCCAGGATTGCCAAATTCTTTAAGGTGACCCATCAGAAATGGATCAAATTTTGCAATAAGTTCCATAATTCCTAAAAGATTCCCATTATGCTTGGATCCTATGATATCTTCATTACGCCTAAATTCCAGGACTCCCTCTGCTAGAAAGATGGTCACAGCCACAACATGGCACAATACGTCTGTCCAGTATTTCTTGTTTTTCCAACACCCTGTCAACATGAGAAGATTCCCTACATCGAAGATTGAACTTCAGCACAGAATCTCTGTGGCGTTGGCTTTGTTCGTGAGTTTTCATTTTCCTCTGCTTTTTTCCAGTCATTAAAGCCATCCTCACTAGAAAAACTGACACTGTCAGTAAT
>VCCN01001495.1:910577-920979 GCA_006491835.1 Architeuthis dux | reverse complement strand
ACCAATATTTTATATTTATTTTTATTTTTTCAACATTATTATATAATTATAAACTTTTTACTTGATTTTTGTAAATTAAAAATTTTAAAAGTAAAAAAACACTGAACATTAAAAATTTAATAGCCAGTATAGCCTTCTTTATTTCTTAATTATGTAAGAATACGTTTTTCATTTTCATTGAATTAACTAGTTTTCTTGCATATTCAATATCATAATTATCCCATATTTCTTTTACTGCCTTAAATAAATCATTTGGTAATACAATGGGGGTACAAAACTTTCAAAACTTTTGACCTAAAAATGGTTTTGAAAAAATATCATAAATTATATTTATTTCTAATCGTATGAATACATTTCTCAAAGTTAACTTCTGGGTTACTGGTATTGTTTCATTTAGAACAGTGATTACCCAGACCGTATTGCTGGTGGGAAGGGGCTCACTGTATGGCCCCATTTGCAAGGACTCCACCCCATCAGCCCCGCTCTCCACTCTTTGGGCCTTGAGGTCTTTGCAAGGACAGTAAGGCTCTATGGGCCTTGTTGGATGTTTCTGTATTGTCGCTGGTTGCAAAGGGGCCCCCATAACAGTTCAAGCTTCAGGGCCGCCAAAACGTAGGTCCACCACTGTAGGGAGGCACAAATGATCAAAACAACGAGTGATAAGGGAGTTCTGAGATCTAAATCAAAAGGTTGCTTTGATTGAGAGGACGCGAGACAAAACCTTATACAAACAAATAGTTCCATT
Organism: Architeuthis dux; assembly: GCA_006491835.1. Taxonomy (NCBI): domain Eukaryota; kingdom Metazoa; phylum Mollusca; class Cephalopoda; order Oegopsida; family Architeuthidae; genus Architeuthis; species Architeuthis dux. The sequence goes on along the minus strand of VCCN01001495.1, from coordinate 920,234 downwards.
GCCTGCAGGTACAAAGCATAGAAAACTGATTGATTCTAAATTTCAGTTAAAAACAATGCACAAAATGTGTGTCATTAACAACATTTTAGCATAAGCATTTGGGAGGCACATTTCGTCAGAATTCTGTGTTACAAGGCACAAAATCACTTTATCACACCCTGATCCACACTAACAAGTCTCAAATAACTTCTGTTTCATCTCTGCTAGCAGCAATCACAGATCTAATACTATTTCTATATTCAATATATTTACAGGGAGCTAACTGATGGCGGACGTTCTTAAGGAGGCCAGTATAAGAGGTACGGGGATGTCTTGAAATCCAATCTCAAAATGTGCGATATTGCCATTGCAACAGAACTAGCACCAAATCATTCAGAGTGGTGAAAGATGCTTTGAATGCTGCCTTATCGACAAGCTTCAAGAGCACTGAAAAGTCCACTATGCCAATGCTCACAATCAATCCCAGACAGGTGATAACTTCATCACATTGCCAGCATTGATGCTGTTCGTGGATAGGACTGGTCAGCCACCGTCACAGCCACACTCACAATCTGGGGAAATTGAAATATACTTACGCCACCCACGATGTGGGTTGGAAAGAAGAGAGGGAACCGGAAGGAAGAGGAGAAAGAAAAGGGAGAAAAGAAAAAAGAAGGGAAGGTAAGAAAACAAACAAAAGGGATGTAAGTAGGTAGAAAGAAAATAAGATCATTATGAAAAAAGAAGGGAAGGAAAAGAAGGCAGGAAGGAAGGGGGGTAGCTAATGATTTTCATTGGGGTGGTGCAGGCCGACAAAGTAGGTGTATCCATCGAGAAAAGGTGAAGAAATTGGACATATGCTTTAAGACTAAATATTTCCATTTCCAGCTAAATTTGTTATATACATATAAATACTTATTTAAAGCACATTTATCAAATAAAATAACTATATGCTAAGACTTATTAATAAAATAACTTTGATCAAACTTGGATTTAATCGGCTAACATAGATTTTTTAATCGGCTAAATTAGAAAAAAATCAGCCAGATGTATGTAGCCAAAAAATGGCCAATTTGGCAACCCTGTCTTATGGCAGTTCATTCGTAAGTACGAGTTGTCCGTAACATGGGGACTTCCTTTATATCATAAATTATTTGTATAATACGTACTGTATTGCATACGTTTATAAATGTTTATTTTCATTCATGAAAGTGCTTGAATTACCGTTTTGTGTTATGGTCAATTTTCCAGGGAATCATCTCTTCCGTAATGTAGGGGATGCCTTTACTCTAATATCGATAAAAAGACTTGTAGTGCTGACACAGATAAGATTATAACCCCAACTGGTAAAAAAAAAGGTATTTTCCATTGTTTTTTATGCAGAAAGCGGAGTTGTTTTTTTTGCACAGTATAGTTAAATAATGATGAAACTAAATATTTTTAATGATTTCATCTTTTTGGGGAAAATACTTTAATTGCAGATTTTGTTAAAAAAAAAAAATTAAATCAGTCATCAACATGGTGTCGACTTGACTTCGAAACAGTCAAAAAATCAACATTGTAATTATTAAAAATCGTTTTTTCTTTTTTGGGGGGACAAAAATTTGCTCTTTTTACCTTAACAGCAAAATAAAAAATTTAAAAAAACCCAATATTTTTAACATTTTAAATATGTTTTTAAAATAGGGTGTTGGATATAAGCTAAAAGAATGTTGAGGTGAAGCTAATTTAAGTATCTCTCTACATTCTAAGTGAGCAATGATTTTCAGCATTTATATAAAAAAACAACTGATATTTTAAAGCCATCCAAGTGAGGGAAAAAAGCCAGGAAAAGGCTAAAAAGCCAAACTGAAATTATACAGCCAACATGGTTGAGAAAAGCCAAATTCGTAAAATTTGGCTCTAAAAAAAGCCAATCTGGCAACTCTAGCCAGAAACTTGCCAGCCGTGGGTCAGAAGCAAATAAAAAAAAAGGGCCACTGGTCACAATCATCATTGAATTTGAAGTGCAGAGAGAGAGAGTGAGGAGATCCATCGGATCCAACGGCTCAGTCCATCATCAATTTCATTCCTTAGGAAAAAAATAACCCACAATAAAAAAACCTGATTTTTACAGCAACTTGTTTAAAATCTGACTGGACAATCAAAGGAATCAGCTTAATATTTAAATTCATAAACTGCTTGTAATTGACAGTGGAACTCTTCAGTGAATAGAATTAAAAATAATGGAACTCTTCTGTGAATAGAATTAAAAATAATGGAACTCTTCTGTGAATAGAAATAAAAATAATGGAACTCTTCTGTGAATTGAATAGAACACTTTTTTTAAAATTCACCAAATCGTCTAAGGGAGATAATTCGAATAAAAAATTAATTCCCTTGATAATGACAGTCAAATTTTTTTTATGAATTTAAGAGTTAAAAAGAGGATTGTTAAAGTCAACTTACTGTACTTGACTCCTTGGATAGTCTTGTGGAATGCTGAGCCTAAAGTTGAGGAAATATTTTTCTTGCTTTATTTTTATAATTATTTGGGCAGTCTTTTGTTTTAATTTAATCTCATCACAGTCTTTCAACATCTCCTTTTTTACATAGGCAATCTCATTGCTGCAGACGCACAAGTTGTGGTCCTCCAGGAATTTATCTACAAAATGCAGCACTTTCATCACCTGCAAGAGGAAAAATTAAACAGTCCTTAAACAAAACTAGGAAGAAAATTGAAAGAGAAAAAGTTAATACAGGCGTCCCGTTATAACTTGGGTGTCGGGGTTCCAAGAAAGCTAACCGCATTATAACTGAGCTGCAATAAAAGGTTGCCAATTTAGCTATTTAAATTAAGTTAATATTTTGGGGTCCACCATCCACCTGCATTATATCGCGAAACCACAGTATAACGAACCGCGTTATAATAGGGGAGGCCTGTACTAATATTTAAATTGAATTAAATTAAATATTTTGGGGTCCACCATCCACCTGCATTATATCGCGAACCACACTATAACGAACCATGTTATAATAGGGGAGGCCTGTACTAATTTTAATGTGCAAGTGTATTCTTTGCATGTGTTAGTTAAGTAAAAGTATAAAATTGCACAGTCTATAATTTTGCGAAGAGTCATTAACACTGAAAGAGTTTTTGGAACAAGTAAGCTCATTCTTCTTGTTATTTTTGTTGTTCCCACAATGTTTTTGATAAACCATTCTACCGCCTTCTCCAGATATACTATCCGTATGTAAAGAGAGGGACTTTTTTTTTACTTTTTCTCTTTACAAACGGATAGTACCCCTGAAGAGAGCTGTAGAATGGATCGTCCATTGTGGGAACAACAAAAATAACAAAAAGAATAGCACTTTTGGTAACATCTTTTTTACATAATACTGAGCAGTTTAACTTTTAAATTCATAAACAGCTTCAAACTATTCCTAAACACAGAAGAACAGAAATTTAAAAAAAAAAAAAAAAAAAAAAAAAAAAAAATGGAACTCTTTCAATGAATAGAATTTTCACAAAAATGGTACTCTTCTGTGAATTGAATACAAAAAAATACTTAAAAGTGCAAGGAAAGTAACTCTGATCAATAGTTATTGCCCTTGATTCAAGATTAAATTTTTTTACATGAATTTAAGAGTCTTTATTTTAACTGCTTTCTTATAACCCTTATAAATATAAATCAAAATCAAACGAGCATCAGAACAAGTTTAGTTTTGTGTTACTAGAATGATTCATAAGTTCTGTCTAATGCTCTGCCATTATATTCTAGTAAAAATGACTTAAATCAATCAAGGCAAAAATAAAAGGGGTTCTTATTGCTGACTGAGTCCATCCATCAGTTTAGGGTTCAACATTTAATAATTAAAATAATTGAGACTCACATGAAACAAGTGAAATTTGCTAAGAGATCAGAATGAGAAATTGTTATCTTGCAACAGAAAAAGTAAATCACACACTAGACCAAAAAACCTTTTTAAACATAAAAAGAATCAAAACAATCTGCCTTATTTGAGAAGGGGAGGGGTTCAATTTACCCAGTGAATATAGACCCAATCCTGAATTGACACCTTACAATTTTAGGAGTCAACTAATATGCTGGTATATACAGTAAATGAACAACACTTAAAATATTGCATTAACAGTGAAATTCTTGTAAATACTAAAAATGAAATTAGTTTTTTTCCTATGGTCTTAGACAGCAATCACATCAAACAATGTAAGAAAAACTGAATGTCTAGTTTAATTTATGAGAATTACCAAGCTAGCATTGCCTTTGAATATAAGGATTTTCTTTCATTCAAAGAGTTTTTTTTGGACGATTGAACTCCTTGTTTTTGCCTGTGTTGTTAATACAACGTTTCAGCAGATCCATTCTACGGACTTCTTCAGGTGTAATATCCGAATGTGATGGTGGTAAACAGAAATTTTTCTCTCCAATCGTCCAAAAAACACTTTAAATGTTAATGACTCTTCTCAAAACTATAGACAATTTTCTTTTATATTTAAATACATTGTGATTTCTAAGCACAAGGCTAGTTTCATTGCTAAAACTAGTGGTTCTCAACCGAGGGGGAATTACGGTAGTGGGGGGAATAAGGTAAAAATAAAAGTCCAGTCTAGAGATAGGGTTTTCTGCACTTCTATCTATCAAGTCGAAGGTTCGAAATAAGCTCCAAGTTGAGAATGATTTAAGATGTGCTCTCACTAATAGAGCCACAAATTGAAGTACTAGTAGCAAAAAAAACCCAAAAAAAACAAGAACAGAGATCACATTGATGTGTATATCAGTTATGATAGCAGAATTCTTATGTTTTTAATAATAAATTGGAATTACAAATGATGTATTCTAATTATTTTTGCTTGCTTTGAGTTACAAATACACAGCAGCAGCTGTACAATTATAAAATTAAACTAATTCTTAGTATAAAGCTGTCTAATTATACGTAAAATAAAGTTATTATTTGAAATTATTCTTTGTTGCAACTTAATAAATGGAAGTGGGGGGAATACTAGTAATCATATTGACAAAAGTGGGGAATGACTCGAAAAGGTTGGGAACCACTGGCTAAAACCTTGAATCAAATATGTTAGCTTACCTGGACATTCCCGATAAATTTTTTGCATTCATCATCACAGACTTTCTGGAGGCCATCAAGTAATTTGTCAGATAAGGTCTTACTGTTTAATTCTGAAATGATTGGCTCATTTGGATAATGGGTTGGGAACATCAAGCGGAGTTTCAGCTGCTTGAAATCAGTTTTCCTGAAGAAGAAAAAGGTAAGTATACATTTACCAAGAGAAAGAAACAGATTAATTGATTGTTTTGTTTAATGGCACATTTAGTGTCAAATTCATTAGGGGGGATCCCATGTCCCTGTGACTGGAGACTGGAGTGGGGAGAATCCCAAATCCCTGTCACTAAGACAAATGCCACGAGGACGGGGATAAGTCAAAAACTTCTCAGGACGAATCCAAAGTGTGCTAATGGTGATCGCCTCCCGACCAGCTAGTCAAGATATCCTGTGCAACTTCTCCCAGGTATCCGAAGATACCTGAGCATGCCTCGAAGACCCCTGAAGGGCCGTGTTTCTCTGAACTTTGAGGCCATGGCGGTTTCGAAGCACAGCTAATCCACTTTGATCTAGGCACAGCCTCAGCCAAGATATCCTGCGCAACTTCTCCAAGGACGATACCCGAGCATGCTACAGGACCCCTGAATGGCCGCGTTTCTCCGAACTTTGAGGCCATGGCGGTTTTGAAGCACAGATACTACACTTTGATCTTAGCCAAAAGGCCGAGAAGCGATCACAAGAAATAAACAGAGTAAAATTCTTTAAAGTTTATTAAATGAAATAAATTCTAATGAAAATCTACTTGAACTTTCGAAGTTCACCTAGACAGGATGTGCCGTAATTATCTCGTTTCTGTACACGTTGTAAGGGAAGTATCTTTATATTAACTAGGCACCTAAGAGTAAAAGCAATGTTCAATTTCTCCACGATCGAGCCTAGTCAATACAAAGTTACTCCTCTTACGTGTACAGAAAGGGACTTCTTGTATATGCAACTTTTTATTTTTGTTTTTATCATTTATTTGGCCTTACTAAAGAGAAATAGTTGTTACATAAACATGTTTGAAAAAGTTAGAGGCTATAATTGAAAACAAATAAATATTCAACCTTTATTATTTTTGGATGAAGTATTGTAATACACTATTTTTATTAAATTTGACTAGTTTTTAGCTTCATCCTAATTTTAGTTGCTTTTATACAACTTATTAATTTGGGCCACTGTTTCTATGGCAACGAATAACAGCGCAATCAGAAATAAAGAGTAATCCTTCGTGAGAATCAAACTTACACCCTCATTGCCAGCTGCTTTTACCGATTGGCCACAAAGACTTCATGGATTAGCAGAAGATGATTTACACTTATAAACTCACTCCCTACAACAGAGTCTCTGCGCCATATTTTATGGGTTTTTTTTTTTTTTTTTTTTTTTTACATATGAGACCGAGTAGTCTTTTTTTATAAATAAATCTTTATTAACAGATACCACTTTTTATTAAATTTGACTAGTTTTTGCCTTCATCCTAATTTTAGTTGCTTTTATACAACTTATTAATTCAAGCCACTTTTTCTATGGCAACAAATAACAGTGCAATCAAAAATATTTCCGGTTGCACTGTTATTTGTTGCCCTAGAAAAAGTGGCCAGAAATAATAAGTTGTATAAAAGCAACTAAAATTAGGATGAAGGCAAAAACTAGTCAAATTTAATAAAAATAGTGTAAATAAATATTCATAGTATTTATGTCACATGCTTTTTAGCATCTATTTGTAGAGGATTTAAGAAATGTTCTGAAAGTGGTGTTTGTTAGATGAGTAGGGTTAACTTTACAGTAAAAGTACCAAAAATTATATTAGGGTGTACGGAAAGTAATTACGTATTTTCATGTTTGGAAAGTAATTACTACAGATTATCATTTGTTTCGATCATTGGAGCATTTCATAAGTAGCAGAACATTCAAACAAAGAAGTTGGAAAAAGGTCTCTGAAACTTTTTTTCAGAAAATAAAAAACGCAGAATTTTTTTCCACGAGGAATCAAATATTTGCCTTATCATTGGGCTGCTGTCATTGAAAATATGTAATTACTTTCCGAACACGAAAACACGTAATTATATTCCGAACACCGTAATATTTAGTATTTTTAAAAAGTTCATGTCAAAGAAAAGCTTTCAGCGAAGTAGTACCCTTACACTGGATATGGGTTCAGCCATCCCTGCTTGGGCTCCACATATCCCATTACTACTTACTCAGCCCTTTTGCGATATGTGATTTAGGCTTTAGAGGCGATAAGTACCCGAAGTGGTGTCATTCACTTCACCCTGTGATATTTTACCCAGAGCTGGGGGGGGGGCGGTATGAATTTATGCCTTTACCAAGGGTATTATTGTGAGGAGAACACAAACTGTCCAAGCCGGAATTTGATCTCGGCTCCCCAATTCCATTCTCTGTGCAGTTAGCTGCTTGGCCACTCTGTACCTCCCAATATATTAGTACTAATGTTAAATTTAACAGTACACTTGTATTTTTGGATTATGTAAATTAAATATTCTCATTGAAATAACATTTTAATAAATGCATCAGGAGAGCTAGATGGAAATTACTTGGCCACGTTCTTAGACAAGACAAACATCCAAAGCAATCAAATTTTATTTTGGATATAAATCTGATAAGGGGAGATACAGGGGAAGGCCAGGAACAACAACTCTGCCAGTAAAATTGAGAAGTGACCTGGATAAGCTCACTAACATATCCAACACTCGAAGATCACACATACACAAAAAGAACTAAAATTGACACAGAGAATGATCTCGAGGAACTCTGACAACTAGCCGGAGACAGAGAGGCGTCTAGGACAATGGTAAATAAAACATGTGATGCCTAAGCAGGGACAGTGTTGCACTACTCAGCTTAAAGGCAATAAATAATAATAATAAATGCAAACTAGCATTCCAAGGGAAATTATGCATCACCGCCACCTATATATGCTGTGTTGGGGATGATCAATTAAAAAGTTGGGCTGTTATCACTAAAAATGTCTGAATTTTCAAAAAAACAAGCGGGCACAAAGTAGTGACTAATTTAGCATCAGCTTACATTGAAAATTGAACCCTCCACTAAAACCCTATTTTGGGGGGGAATTTTCAAAAAACAAAATAAAGCATTTTCTCTACTCATTGAGAGGAGTGTGTGTACAAAATTTCAAATTTCCACTATGAACGGTTAGGGCTGGCAAAATCTGGCTACATAGATAGATAAAATTGGACACCCCTCTAAAACCCTACTTTGGGGGGAATTTTCAAAAAACAAAAAAAAACAAAAAACATTTTTCCTACTCATTGAGGGGAGTGTGTGTGTGCAAAATTTCAAGTTTCTACTATGAACGGTTAGGGCTGGGCAAAGTCCAGATACATAGATAGACAGATATATATAAATATGTGAACATAAGAATAACCTAAACCTTTGGTAACGGTGATTAATAAATGCAAATTAAACAAAGCCACACTCGACTATAATACTCAATAACAGAAGAGCAATCTGAAAATTTTCACGTTTAGAGCAAAATACCATAAGGAAGATGAGGCAAAAAGTAAAATAAAAAAGAAGCATAATGTACTTTATAATCATTGCAACTGTATCAGGCACACACGTGACAAGTTGAATTCCTTCAAGTTCGTCGCATTGTTTTTTTATTTGTTTCAGTTCATCTGCAACGACTTTATCTCTATCTTTGGCCATGGTAACAGGGACTATTCTGAAAAGAGAAAATATAGAAAAGCATATAACAACTGAAAAATAAGCATTTGAAAAGACAAACAATGCTTTTAATTAACCTTTAGCACTCTGGAGGCGACTTCATTTGCTGAGTAAAAAGTTTGTCTTGCCACTGCAGACAACTCTGATCACTGAATGATAATGTGAATTTTGTGGTTGTGTTGTCATGACAATTTCAGTCAGGCTTTCAAAGTTACTAAGGACACAAAATCTTGGTGCCAGGGCTCAAAATTAATGTTGTCTCGTCGATTGTAAAAATGTGTTCGGGATGAACAGATTTCCCTGGGATGCCTCTGGGACGAAAGTGATTTTTAAAAAAATTTTTTCTTTTTTTAAAAATGTTGCTTTAGCAAATTAAAAAATTGTTTTTCGGGACAGTGGTGAAAAAGGTTAGTCTGGAGACCTGCTTGGCACCCTTGAAAAAGAATGCTGAGTGCTAAAGGTTAAAAACAATAGTAAAGACAAATTAACAAGATCAAGAATGTTAACTAAAATATTGACTAAGCTTAGATTAGTAAGGCACAGGGCCACATAAGTAGAGCACCAAGTGAAGATAGCACTCGCTACACTAGCAGTGGTCTATGAAACAAGCTTGTAAACCATAATTCTTTGGTAGGTAATCTGGTTTAAATTAAAAGCATAAGGCTGGATTGTATCTCATCAATATGAACTTATTCTCACACTTGCAACTTCAAAATACCAATAGCAAATATCTAAAAGTTTGATGTCAGGCATAAAAACTTTTGAAAGGTAAATGAATCATGTTTTGTTATTCTTTCAACTCATTGAATCAGTTTCTATAATATTAACCTACAGAAAATTTACATCATTTAATATTGGTGTAAT
>VCCN01001495.1:845227-863882 GCA_006491835.1 Architeuthis dux | reverse complement strand
TACCGTAACCCTCTATTCATACCTACAAGATGGACACGGAATCTCTTGTGCAAAATTTATTTTATATGCTTTTTCACGGTGTCTATAACACGGTCTTGGTAACAGCTTGTAGAGTACAGATAGCGCACACGCACGTTTTGCTACCAGCGCACAAAGGTGATTAATGTGCGCGCAACAGATTAGTTACCTAAAATAATGTAGTAATTAATAATTAAACTGATACTTATAATTATAAGTAGAATAATAATATATTATGATTATACTTATTGAAAATAATCTCTTTGCTAACTGTTTGTTAACTAGTTAGTAGATTTTACAAACACATGAAGTATTGTAACACAATATTTTTATTATTAATTTTGACTAATTTTTCATTTTTAGTTGCTTTTTATCACAACTTTGACTCGGACCCTCATTCTTACAACTAAACTAAACTAGCAACTAAAAGCTAAGATGGAGGTAAAAACTAGTAAAAATGAATAATAAAAATATTGTGTTATTATTGTTTCTTCTATGGTTTCATCCATAAAATGGTAAATATATACTATATACTAAGACTGACATTTGACTAACTGACGCTAGATATGCACCGTACGTAACTGTTCCGACTTACGAACCGATCCGACTTACGAACAGACCTTGGAACGGAACTCGTTCGTAACCCGGGGACACCCTGTATCACATTTGTAACATGACTAATATCCTTTTCTGGATAATCTGAGCACATACCGTATTTCTTCGCGTATAACAAGATTCTTGTATAACACGAGTACTAGATTTAGAGGTGAAAAATAGGCATACAATTGTAGCCTTTTATATAACACGGGTACTCCTTTCAACCCTTATCCCTTGCACCTCTACCTGAGTCTCCGAGGAGAACAGCTCAAATTAATTTTTAAAAAAAAGAAATGTTTCTGTCTAATATCTTCCATTTTTACAGTTGGTCAAATATATTTCTTAGTGAGACAGAGTGGGGAGTTGCATCACCCCTGTCATCAAATGGGCTTGATTTTAATAACGTATAAAAAGATTTCTGCATGCATTCGAGTATAGCACGACCCTCCCTAATTTCGCTCAGATTTGAGTACAACATCTTTCGTGTTATACACGAAGAAATAAGGTACTTTTGTCACCGGAAAAAAAAATTGCACGACATTGGAGGGAACATTGCTCTTGGCCCCAATCCATGAAATAAGTTTAAGAAAACTTCTGTCTACAGCGCTAAAGGCCATAGAAAGTCGCAATTGTGCAGCGATGTACATGTGAGTCTTGCATGTCCGTATTGCAAGCTATTGTTAGTGAGTGCTAGATTCATCAGTATCATCAGCCTTTTAATGTTCGCCGTTGGACATAGACCCTCCATAAGATTCGACAGACCTCTCGATCGTGGGCGTCGCGGAGCCAATACTTTCTGAACTTGTCTATTTCGTCACGCCATCTAGTTTTTGCCGGCCACAATTTTGTATATCTCTGAGATCCACATTGTGAGTCGTGATGTCCAGCGATTATCTGACATTCTTGCAACATGACCAGCCCATTGCCATTTGAGTTTTCTTATAGTTTCTATGATATCTTTGACTCTTGTTTGTTTTCTAATATACTATGATCTCTGCATAGTTGTCAGTCTGTGTGCCAATCTTTTGGTTAGGTTCCATGTTTCAGCTCCATGGGTTACTATCGGGAGGATGCATTGGTTGTAGACTTTTCAGCTCTTCTTAAGATAATCTGGTTGGTCGATGCTAATGAATTTCCGCCTCACTAGGTGCCTCACCATTGTGGCCTTGTGTCAGACTAAGCTGAGTAAATATCCAAACAGGGTGCCTGTTATTTGGTGAGGCTTATTACGCCAATTTTGCAAGCTGTTACTAGTGAGTTCGTTCCTCACTGGGTGCAGCACTATCGTGGTCTCGTGTCAAGCTAAGCAAAATACGTGTTTTATCTGATTTTCCGAACAAAAATTAAACAGTAATAATCAATCACCGCTACCCACATCAGACCAGTTTAAACACTTGCTGGGTTTAGGTTATTCATGTTCTGACATTTATATGTATCTATCTATGTATGTATCCGGACTTCGCCCAGCCCTAACCGTTAATAGTAGAAATTTGAAATCTTGCATTTTCCCTACTCATTAAGGGGGGCTTAATGAGTAGGGAAAATATTTTTTTTGTTTAACCCCCCCCCCAATAGGTTTTTAGAGGGGGTTCAATATGCAATGTAAGTTTATGCTAAATTGGTTACTAGTTTGTGACCGCTTGTTTTTTTTGAAAATTCTGACCTTTTCTATTTCAATTGTCTTTTATTGCAGCCAGTTGCTGGAAGGTACCGAATTGTTGACAAAAATGGAACAACAGAATTCGATCAATCAACACCCGATATTGAATATCGCGATTACAAAATGCGAGATGCTAACCTTTGAAGAAAACGAGGATGACAATCTTCCAGATTTTTCTTTTGGACTCGAAAACGTTAAAAAAGATGCAGAAGTCCAATAAACAGACCTAAAGTGGCTTACAAGAAAAGACCACAGAAACGGAATAAACGTGTGATGTTGAAACGATTAGTTTTGGTTTAAGAATGCAAAGAAGTTTGGTCAGTGGTGGTGCTAGGCCCCACTGAGCCCCCCCCCCGCAAATTTTTAAAAGATTATTTTTCAGATTCTTTATATTGTTTTAGATCATAATTTAAAGATTTTTTTAGATTATTTTTTTAAAGATTTTTCAGGGTTCCTCAGATATATTGCGCCTCCAAAACTCCGGCACCTCACCCAGCAGTTGTGGGGTCTGCGGGTCCAACTCTGAGTTGGGCACAACTAAAACTTTGCTGAAATAACAATAATAAGTAAACATGCATAGTCAGAAACCTAGAAGAAGTGAATCAGGGGACCCACACCCCTAAAATATATATTTAAAAGTTATTTGGATAAACGTCGTGTTTACAACACAAACAACAAACAAGGAGTTCAATCGTCCGAAGAACCATTTGAATGTTATTTGTATATGTAATGACGATAAATATGTGAATGAAAATCTAGTTAAGCTGGTACGTATACACACGAGGGATGTCCGAAAAGTAAGGTACAAACATTTACTAATCCAACATGTTTATTACTATAGTAATAACACATTGTGCATATGTTACCAGCACTACTATGCTACTTTTGCACGTAGTCGCCATCGAGATTGATACGCTTGTCCCATCGGTGCACGAGTGCATAGATACCCACCTCGAAGAATTTGGCGTCGAGTGACTGGAGCCACCCTTGCATCTCTGCAACAACAATCGTCATCTGAGTGGAACCGCTTCCCGAATAAATGTCGTTTGAGGGACCCAAAGGAGCCAAGTTAGGACTGCGGTGGATGAGATAAAACATTCCAACCATATCGCTGGAGCCACTCTTTTGTCAGGTTGGCCGTGTGTGAGGTGGCGTCGTTGTGCAGCAGGATGACACCCTTACACAAACGTCCTGCGGTATGAAGTCCACGAGCAGCACACATTTTGCATCCCAGAACACAGTTGCCATCAATTTCTTCGCTGACTGCTAAACTTTGAATTTTCTGGGGGTGATGCACCCAGGTCCCATCACCCGTGATCATGTGCTCCAGAAAGTTCCCAGGGTGGCTCCAGTCGCTTGACGCCACGTTCTTCGAGGAGGGTATTTATGCGCTCGTGCACCGATGTGACAAGTGCAGCAATCTCGATGGCGACTAGGTGCAAAAGTAGCATAGTAGTGCTGGTAAGGTAGCATATGCATAATGTTTTATTTGTATAGTAATAAACATGTTGGAACAGTAAATGTTTGTACCTTACTTTCCCTCGTACGTTGTTAAAGCCATATCGACCTATAGGAAGTAACGTAGATTATTTTTCTGAGAAATGAAATTGTCTTAGTAGCATGTAGGCTGTTGAGTGGAAGTCGCTGGTTTTATAGGATTCTGTCTGGGAAAATAGGAACATTAAATATCTTAAAAACGTTAAATCAACTTATTTATCACCCGCAATTTAATGTACTACTGAAAATAACACATTTTAGAGTTTTTCTTCATATTTTATTAGCCAAAGTTTATAAAAAGTTATTTACAGCAATATTTGTTATCTAACTCTCTGAATCTAGTTTTGTAGTGTTTTTATGAAAGATTTGGTACCTATATCATTAAAAGTTATTCAAAGCGTGATTTTCTTTTTATAAGCTTTTCTCATTTTAAGATCAGCTACTTTTTGGTCAGCAAAGTTACCATTTAGATTCTTGGATATTTTTGAAAAAGTTGGATATTTAATTAAAGACTTTAATTACTACTTACAAGAATATTGTTTGGAACAATTTGACGGTGACTTAGGAGTCAATGTTTCATAAAACCTCCTGTATAACGAACTATTTAAAACTCATTTTTTTCGAACCAAGAGAAAATCAGATGACAATTTTGTCATTTCTGTATTTATAGAAACCGTCAACCAAAACTGTCACCAAAACTGTCACTAAAACTGTCACCAAAACTGTCAACATAGGTTTCTTCATTTTTTAAGCTAGTCCGGATGGCTGGCTATGTATGTATGTATGTATGTATGTATGTATGTATGTATGTATGTATCACGCGTACAGGCCGCATCAATGGAGCTAGAGGGCTGAAAATTTAAACATTTACTCCTTTTATGTATAGAAAAGTTTTAGATTTCCTACTCCCTCCCCCTAGCTTTTTAGTGGGGTGTGGGTTCAATTTGCAAAGTAAGTTTATGCTAAATTGATCCCTTTGTGTCCAGTAGCATTCACGCTCTTTTAGTGATCACTGCCCAACAAAAGACGAGGGAAGTAACTTATTGAGTGACTAACCAGACCTGTTTGTTATTCTTCTAATTTTATCTAACACCGTTTTTGTCCTTTTTCTCTTTTTTGGGATACTTTGAAGAAATCATGAAGACTTGAAGAAATCAAATGCTTTAAACGTTTTATAATCTTTTTGTAATTTGTGTCTTTCAAAAATATTTTTTTTGATTTAAAATAGTTTAAATACACTTTGTCAAAAAACATTTTTGAAACACCGTAATGTACCTCTCTCGCACTAAATCATGCACGTAATGTCGTTTGATCACCGAAGTAGTAATAATTAATCAAACAGTTGAACAAAAACCTTCACAAAAATAAAATAATCAAAATAATAACCTTCACAACCTTTCTTATTGTCCCTTTCGTTGTCGAAGAAACAATACCCAGGAAAATGAGGGAGCAGACCAGTGACTCATCTTGTATTGCCACAGAAGCTAAGTCTCCAAGATCTGATAACATCTTTTAGCCAGTAGTTTTAAGAAATAAAAGATGTATATGGGACCAGATTACAGGAATGAGTGTTGATATGTAAATATATATGAATAAAGAAACGAACTCGCGTCCAAAACGAAAAGCAGACGATAAGGGATCGACTTGTTAATTCACAAACGACGACTAGTCGGAAACAGATGAGTGTGAAGAAGACTGGTAAACAAGATATGTGATACCCAAGCAGCGACGGCTTTGCCCTATCCAGCGTAAAAAGAAATAATAAATTTGAATATAGTGACGGTCAGTTTACAAATATGTTTGATTGAACTCTTTAGTAGGACACAGTCAATACTTTTACAACTACTACTCTATCAATATCTCAATTACTCCACTGACATATATTTGCTCTACGCTACTCTAAACTGATTTAAATATTTGATTTGCACATTAGTCAAATTCACATGACATCTTTTAGGGGAGGATTGTTCCGTGCTTTCACTCGTTACTTGGAAACATTCCTATTAAGAGTCAACAATTTGTTTTCAGCGATTTTTCTTTAACCTTTTGGTCCATTATTTTCTTCAGCGTCTGTAGTTTTGTTGCAGATAAGGAAAAACTGTGAACGTTGATTTCTAATTACGCTGAGTTTTATGAGATTTTGAAATGCCTTCTTTATTTATCTTAAAAGCTTTTCCTCCTTCGTCAATTTGGGATGACTTATTTAAAGATACTCACCAGAAGTCGAGTAAGCAGCTATGCAAGAATAGCAGCCATTATAGACGAATTTTACCAAACTCCAGTCCAAGTCTGGAGTTGACTTTGCTTTTCTATCGTAAAAAGAACAAGTACAAGAACAATAACAAACCTCACCAAATTTAGTGGGGTGAACTCTTCACTTTAAACCGATATGTAACATTCCCCTACAGTGATTTGAAATCATGACCAATTGATTGGTTGACGGCTCGCTTAACCACTAGAAAATGTAAAAATGCGATCTCTCTACTCTCGTAATTCGTCCATAGTCCATGGTTCATGGTCCAGGAGCCAACATGCACTTGGTGGTCCTAGATTTAACAATGCATTTTGGTTTTGAACATGTCTGTGTATGAAAATGGTTGATGGACCTTTGGGTCGCCCAGGTGAAGCGAGTAGTCAATGTCTTATCTTTTATTACTTTTGTACCCATCATTTGTTATTAGGAACCATCAACCAATACTGTCAGCAAAACTGTCAACTTAGGTTTCTTCAGTTTTTAAGTTGGTCCGACTGGCTAGCTATGTATCAGGCACAAAGGCCGCACCAAAGGAGCTAGGGGACTGAACATTTAAACATTTACTCCTTAGTATGTGAAATCAAGGAATGGATACATTTGTATCCGACAGAATGCGATAATTATAAAGACACTTATTAATTAATTAATAATTAATTGAGAACCCACATCAGCCCGAAATCGGTGTTAGCGATTACTAAACTGGCGGCCTAGATCGTATAAATGAATAAATAAACGAGCGCCATGCGGGGATCGAACCTGCTCGGTCCTGCTCTATACCAACTGAGCTAACAGCGCCCTATTGGCAAGGCAGCTGTCGGAACAAAACACTTTTTTTTCAAAATGCCCCCTAAATAGAATTTTAGTAGGGGGTTCAATTTGAAATATAAGTTTATGCTAAATTGATCCCTTAGTTTGTGTCCGGCAGCATTCACGCTTGTTTCACGCTCGAACTTTTTTTAGTGATCACTGCCCAACAAAAGGAGAGAGAATGAACTTATTCATTGATCACCATATTTCCCAATTTTTTTAATTGATCACCCCCAACACGACATGCGGCCAAAAGACGTTGGTCACGCGACGGTTTCTATCGAGTGACTAACCAGACATGTTTACTTTAAATAGATATACAATGCTTTTAAGAATCGCCGTTAAATAAAAGCCAAAACGAATTACGAATTCATAAAGTCTATTTATTCATCTGAGAAGGAAAGACATACAAATGGGAAAAATACACCGAAGTAATTCCGAATCCCAAAACATTAAAGCTCTAATTATAACCCTAAACGCCCTAAAAGCCCTAAAAGCCCTAAAAGCCCTAAAAGCCAGAACTGAAAAGGTCTGATTAAAACGGCAGTAATTATATCCACTTGAGATTTGCCGATGACGTTTCCATGACGTCAGAAGCATCCGAAGAATTACAAAACATGTTGACAGATCTAAAAAGAGAGAGTAAAAAAGTAGGCTTAAAGATAAACAGAACAAGGACATAAGTAATGTTCAACGATAAAGTCCCCCAAAAGATTATAAATATAGAGGGTCGTGACTCCAGAAGAGGTTGATGAATACATCTATCTAGGACAGGTAATAAAGTTAGAGAAAGACCACGACAGCGAAATAAAACGACGCATAACGATAGGTTGGAAAGCATTCGGTATGAATAGAGACATTTTGAAGAGCACCTTGCCAATGTGCTTAAAGCGTAAAGTATACAACGGTTGTATATACAGCCATGACTTACGGATGCGAAATATGGAAATGAACAAAACGGACTGAAAACCAACTTAGAACCGCACAGAGATCCATGGAAAGAGCAATGCTAGGAATAACACTAAGAGATCATGGATCAGAGGGAGGACTAGAATGAAGGATATTATACAAATAATTAAGCAACAAGAATGGAGATGGGCTGGTCACCTAGCAAAAAGAAATAACAATAGATGGAACAAAAGACTAACCGATTGGTGCCCATGGGACAATAAATGCAGTAGGAAAAGACCAGACACAAGATGGAGGGATGAGATAGAAAAGTTTGCCGGTAAGACGTGGCAGAGGTTATCACAATCTAGGTCGTCATGGAAGGATATGGGAAAGGTCTTTGTTCAGCAGTGGATTCATGATGGTTGAAGATTAAATCCATCAGGGTGAATGTTGGTTCATTCTGGACTTAGTTTTATTGATCTATTTTTAATTTCTATAGACAGACAGATACATTTAGCTTTTAAAAAGCTGTTAAAAGATTTGTATAGTATTTTAATTTGATTCAGAATATGTGTATATTGTAATACATTCAGCAACGGGGTTTGACCAAAAAGAGTTATGGATGGCATTATCAAAAGAACACGTCTCTCATATTCAGTAGCATAAGGTAACTGAGTGAAGACACCACCTGTCACTGACCACGTGGACCAATTACGTACATGGTATGTTGATGTGGCTTTGACAATGGAACGTATATCTAAAGCGACCAGTAAGCATTCAAAAGCAGAGAGAAAAAAAGAAGAGCTGCATTCACGTTTGGACGGAGCATTCGTAGAGCATTCGTTTGCCCCTTCTTTTCGAGCTTAAAGGCGCGTGGTGGTGGGGCACTACAACCACCATTATTGGAGGCAGTAAGACGATTTCAGATAAGGAAACCTTTCCCTTGTTCGATCCAGACGATTTGAAATAAGGAAGCCCCATCCCTTGTTCAACCTCTCTCTCCTTTCAATTGCCCGAATAAGTCTAGAACTCTCAATTACAGATCAACGAATTGTGTTGTATTTTTATCCTAAGCACTAAGGCGATTGTTACCCTTTCCGCGTTAAATTCAAAACATATGGACGGCGTAAACCTTTTTTTAGTGGCGAAACTATCATCGCAATAATGACAAGTTTGCTGCTTTCATTTGTTCTGTAATTGACTTATAACCGTAACACCAAACAAACACTAACTCTTAACACTAACCCTAAACACTAACCCTAAACACTAACCCTAAACATTAACCCTAAACACTAACCCTAAACATTAACCCTAACCCTAACTTATATTCTTTGTAGTTAAATTTAATAAAATACAATTTTAAATGAAATTGTCTGTTCATATGAAAATGAAAGTTTTGAAAAAGAAAAGAAAAGATAGGTTAAAAATAGTGAAATCCTCAGACAAACATAGTGCAGCGAAATCTAATGCGGAAATGTTTTGAATTTAACGCGGAAAAGGTAACAATTGCCTCTACTCCTAAACCCGAAAGAAGATCACCGGCCGATCCACACACATATATGATTTATTACAAAACTAGTTAATCCCAGTGAATAAAACATACGAATATATTTTAATTTCTATGAGATGATTATGAGAAAAGAAACTACTGAAGTCCATTGTTTCAAATGGTGGGTAGGAGGTATTTTCATCAGCAACATTGTCACCTTTGAAGAGTGCATTGTTACGGACAGAGCAAAAGAAAAAGTTACACTACTCCATCTTTTTAACCATTCCTTCTTTGTGTTTTCTGTTGATTTTTGACAGACCTGCCTTCTATAACTCCGACTGGGAAGAGCATCTCCCTCACCTTAGGGACCTGAAAGCTTTCGCTTTTTGATGGCTTCAAATCCTTCATCATGATGTCGCCTTCTGGACCACATTTCCACCTTGCCATCTGTGTAGCATGGAAGCTGTTCTTGCCATCAAGCTTTGAATCATTTATGTCAATGTTGTTGCATGTAAAATGCGTAAATCTACCAGGCACGAAGTTAGGTGGGGTCACAGCTCCTGTTTCTGGATCCATGGCTTGTAGCGTTTTCTCTGTCATAGCAAAGTACTGGCCAGTCCCAAATGCTTGGGCATCCAGTGTTTCTCCCCTGTCACGTTGTAGACAAGATCTTGGACCACACTTAGAACTCTTGTCTGAGTATCAGTTTCCTCCTTGTCCAAGGCTGTGGTCACCAAACATCAAGCGTATGAACATGAAAACGCTTTCAGGAACACACGCTATCATTTCGTCTTCATTGACAACTAATCCAGTGTACTCAGGGTGTGCCAGTATGTATAAATATGTCCAAATATCCCGGGAACAATCAACACATATCGGTTAAGTATAGTAATGACGTCATATAAATCCTGTGCATATACTTTGTCTGAATATAGCTCTCCTGCTTCTAAATGATGCTGGTACGTCAACATCGGCTTTTTCTGCTAATTCACAGTATCTGTTCCACACTTCAGAAAGTTGAAGGACATGTGCCTTTTTTTGCAGATTCTCTGATCTCATAGATCAGCCATTCCATAGCCAGATCTGTTTTTTTCTGAACTTTGTTTGGTCTTTGATGCATTTCGCCTGAAGTTCTTGGAGCAGTTTGGCTGGTATTTCCCTTCTGCTGCGATCAGGTCACTAATACCTGTTAGACGCAATTGGGCCTCTTGATCGTACTTGGACAAATCCAGGATCCGATCACTCATCTTAAAGGTAATCACAGATGACATTAATCTTTCACTTTTGTATCTTGGCAGAAGATGCAAAGATCCCACTTGACAGATTGAGCTTCGCAGCATCGTGATTGACGTGCTATGTTCACAACTTTGTGGCTTGGAAGTCTTCATTTTCCTTTGCAATCTTCCAATGAGAGTCTTGCTTGTGAATAATGAGAAACATGACTTGTGCCACCACAGCTAATTAACATCTGTTGACGATACTTCCTTGATGTAATCGATTGTAACCCTATTGTCTCTGTCACACAGTTTGTCTCTTGTCTTGGAAGCACATTCTAACGTCACCAACCCCTGTTCTCCACCGTGTATTAACCGGTCTTTTCCCCTCTCTTGACAGATGAGACATTCTTCTAAATTTGGGGACTGGCGAATCTGCTTGAGACCGCAAACAGCTTCCATAATCAAGTTGTTATCCTGAAACAGAAACGCAGTATTGCGTATATTATACGGAATTACGGACATCAGACAAAACTAGGTGGAAACAATGCGAAAATCTCTATTTTCCTTTAAACGGATAGTCTGAATTTTTTGAAGTGGGGTTGTATGAGGTACTTCTCCATAGTCAGTGTCCTAACTGCAGTAAATTCGGGTTGCGACGCTCTCAGTTTGCAGAAACAGGCAGGGGTATCCACACAGAAACAAAATCATGCACTGCTGTGGACGGTGCCAGCAGCAAAAACGAATTTTAGCCACCTAAAAAAAGCAAATATCAGTCGAAGTGTACTCTATATTTAGAATATTTTCTCCGTTTTGCTTTGCCGTCAGACGCATTGTATTACGTTGCAGATCAGCTGTTTGGGTCAGAAAGTGCTGCTGCGGATTAATAAAGTGCGCATCATGCGTAGGAATACGGAAGTTATGCGGTTAGTGCCAAAGGAAAGCGCTGTCTGACGACAAGGTAAAGCGGTGAAAATATTCTAAATAAGTATCTCATACAACCACAGATCAAAAAATTGAAACTATCACTTTAAATAAGGTGAACGATAAACAGCGGCGGCCATATTGTTTCAATCAAAATTATAATTATAAAAAACTAGGAACCTTATTTCATTGTTATACAGTGGATCCATATTTGGGAGACATTGAACTTTCTAAATATGCAGTATGACACCTTTTCTCCAGAAAAGTATACAAAGTTATAGAGTGTTGAATTTACGGCTCTGAATAATATAAGATTTTTTAGAATAGCACGATTGGACTGACTGCCATTGACGTGACGTTGGAAGACCTGTCAGCTGTCTACACGTCTGTTCATCAGCTTAAATGAACTGAAGGAAGAAATAACACTTCCCTAAAGAATAGATTCCCGTGTGATTAATTATTCTTAAATAGTAGCAATAATTGAAGATAAGCATAACGTACTACTAGGATACTACCATAATTCTGAAAATTCGATATTGTCAACATCTTTCAGATTTGATGCATATTCTGCCTGGTTATTTTTAGAGCTACAATGCTCAGTTCTTTTTATAATTCATAGATTTCTTTTCACGTTGTAAATAGTTGGTGTTCTTAGGACGTAGAATAATGAACTTTAGTGACATCTTTCTTCACAAGAATATATCATCAAATAGAATTCTTTTGTAATTATATATATATACAAAATATGTCATATTTTTAAACGGACAACTGTCTGTTCCCGTTGTCACTATGCAGAACGTGTTGCCACGGACGACTGCCATTGACACCCGCTGGAAGAGCCAGGTGGTCTCGCGCTGTTCGTCGTGACGTTCTTCCTGGTTAATGTCAAATAGGTAACTATTTGAAAATTTTAAAAACTATTTTTAAAAAATAAGCAAAATATCCTACGTAACACAGTTGTTTAGGATCATGACGCCATTCGTTGCATCTTATTATATAAAAGCCCATGTCACATTTTGTCTGCTTGTTGGTTTTTCGTCATTAACCCAAACCTATATAAAACAGGTCTGGTTAGTCCCTCAATAGAAACCGTCACCTGACCAACGTCTTTTGTTAACATGCCGTGTTGGGGGGTGATCAATTAAAAAATAGGAAAAAGGGGGTGATCAATGAATAAGTTACTTCTCTCACATATTGTTAGGCCATGATCACTAAAAAAAAGTCTGAATTTTCTAAAAAAAACAAAAAACAAGCACGATCACAAACTACGGGATCAATTTAGAATAAACTTACAGTGCAAATTGAACCCCCCACTAAAAACCTATTTAGGGTGGGAATTTAAAAAAAGAGAAAGGTTTTTCCTAGACATAATAAGAAGTAAATGCTGAAAATTTCAGCCCGCTAGCTCCATTGGTGTGGCCTGTACGCGTGATACATACATAGCCAGACAGACAGACCAACTTGAAAGCTGAAGAAACCTATGATGACAGTTTTGGTTGACGGTTTCTGATTGGGTGAATTCAGCCTTGACTCGAATATGCGACCTGAAGATACGCAGGCAAATGACCTAACCATTAAGCCACCGTTCTGCTGTTTGAATATTGGACGAAATTAACTAGTTTTTATAATTACTTGAATTAGTAACTTATATTTTTCCCCCAAAAATATTAATATGTTAAACTCATTTGGAACGACGAGAACTAAATTTAACATTTTCTTTGAATTGTTATTACACTTTAACAAGACAGTCGTCGCTTTAAAGTTTAATATCTATCACAGTTTTGATTATTTTTTCAACAAATGATTAATTTCATTTGGCATATTAATTTCATAGAAGAAAAATAAAAATAAAATGCAATTCCCTGGCTAAGTCTATGTAGCTCTAACAGAGAATCGGACTAACTAAAAAAATACAGATGGAAGATTACGAAGGGCAGGTTAAACTCATCGAATCACGCTTTAAAAAAAAATGAATGTCGTCCTCAAAGATTTATTACAATGAATATATTTATACTAAAATGTATATTTGTATGATTGATTCATACATAAATAATCTCGTAATTGTTTACGTGTACTGCGCTGATATAATTATGAAATGCGAGTCAAACAAATGTTTACGTTTAAATAATTAGCTAATAATGAATATAAAACATTTACAACTTTTATAAAATTGCGAAGCGAAATGACTATACAAGATTAAAATCCGTAGTGAGAAAACTAATATATACAATTGGATAACTAAAGAAACAGGTCTGGTTAGTCACTCAATAGAAACCGTCATATGATCAATGTCTTTTGGCAGCATGCTGGGGTGATCAATTAAAAAATTGGAAAAAGGGGTGATCAATGAATAAGTTACTTCTCTCACTTTTTGTTGGGCAGTGATCACTAAAAAGTCGGAATTTTCTAAAAAAACAAAAAACAAGCACGATCACAAACTACGGGATCAATTTAGCATAAACTTACAGTGCAAATTGAACCCCCCACTAAAAACCTATTTAGGGTGGGAATTTAAAAAAAGAGAAAGGTTTTTCCTAGACATAATAAGGAGTAAATGTTTAATTTTCCAGTCTTCTAGATCCATTGGTGCAGCCTATACGCCTGATACATACATAGCCAGGTAGACCAACTTGAAAACTGAAAGAAACCTATGTTGACAGTTTTAGTTGACAGTTTTGGTTGACGGTTTCTAATAGACGAAGAAACAATGATAAATGGACCGTAACAGGGTGCAGACAAATTGACAGTAACAAGGCGTGTGCGAAACCGAACGTTAAGTCAAAAGCAATCAGTTAAGTGTAATTAATTACGACTTTCGTGAAAGTGCGAAACTAAATTGAAATAAGTAGTGAGAAAAGTATACATGAATAAATAATGGCAAGCATTCACCAGAGAGTTAATACAATTCAAAGTAAGAGAAAGCAGAGAAAGCCAATCAAATGCAAGACTCCACTCCTCATCTGAAATCTTTTGACCAATCACTTCACCACACACAGGTTTTTAGCCAATCAGAACACAATCAAAAACATTCAAGTGGCGAGAAACTTTATAGAAATTAAATAAGTGCGGTAAGATAAACCAACACATTAATTGCAGATGACGGAGAGATCCGTCATTGCAGTTCTATGTTTTAACTCAATAAAATATCCGTTCTATTTTTGAGTCAGGGCTTTTATCATGAAATGAATAACTTGAAATGGATAACTTGTAATGGATTATCTTGCAATGGACACCGACCTTTATCATGCAATAGATAACTATTGCTCTTCACCACCTGCCGCTGTCAATGGGTTAAGAATGCTATAAAGAAGAGTCGATCAGCCATTTTGGATTTGTTGCTAAGTAACAACGTCTCCTTTCCCTGCGAGGCTGTTCCACGAAATTATCCAATCATCCGGATTCACATAATTTGGAAAAACAGCTGTCTCTTAAAGACATCTATTTGTTTTCCTTTTTAGGTTGCCACAACACAGCAACCATCGATTTCAATAAATTCATTGGTCTTGCAATGAACGAGATCCGAAGTTGGAAGGGGTGGGTGTGGGGTAGAGATGGATACATGCCTTTCTCAAGGGCATTAGTGCAAAGTGAACGCAAATCCCATTCTCTGTGCCACTGCTCGGCCGCTCATACCATCACTTTTTACACAAACCGAATTTGCTAACTGTAATGTCGTCTGGTATTAGTGCCTTTGTTGCTTGTTTGTTCCTTTTTGTTTAGCTGTGTTTAGTTTGTACGCGTTTGGTTCACAACCGTATTAGCTGTGTTTAAGAAAAGAAGATAGAAAACAAAAAAACACGTGTGTGCAGGGCGATTGCCTGGACCAGAGAGAATCCTTCCGCGTTCCCACTTCCGGTCGGCATTTCTGGGACCGGAAAAGGAATGGAGGCTGCTGGGAGCTTGCTTCGGCGTATTTATTTATTATTAATCGTAAACATTAATACATATATATATATATATATATATATATATAGAGAGAGAGAGAGAGAAACATTATATAAACATTACACTAACTACACTCAGCTTTGCGTAAAGGTATTCTTAGATTAATCTTTGAAATTTCCGATCATTGAACTGAACCAGGAAGGAAGACACGCTTCTATTTCAATACTAATCAATGTCTAATCTACAAATAAAAGTGATAAAAAGCAACTAAAAATTAAGATGACGGTAAAAACTAATCAAAATTGGGTTACAATACTTCATCCAATAATTAGAATACATTAAAAATGAAAAATAAATTAAAATATCGTTGTATTAAAAATGTCTCAAATGTAAACATCGATAAGCGTCGAATATAGATTGTAAGGAGTCAAGTTTAAAGGTTTAAAATCAGCTTCTGTTTCAGGCCTGGTCACCCTACTTGGAGAGAGATAAAAACATCTCCTAGAAAAAGTCCAGAGACGAGAAACTATGTTAGTACCGGAATTAAAAAGTATGAGTTATGAGGATAGGCTAAAAGTGTTAGGATTAACATCGTTAGAAAATAGGAGAGATCGGGGAGACTTAATAGAAATGTTTAAAATTATGCCTGGTGTAGAAGTAATACACCCTGATGTATTCTTACTAGAAGGGAGTACAAGTGACTGAGAGGCCACCCATATACGGTAGAAGCAAATAAAAGTAGACTGAATATCATAAAATTCTTTTTTAGCGATAGAGTGGTAGGACTTTGGAATAGATTACCGGAATATGTAGTGCTATCAAGAGATGTAAATTATTTTAAGAAGGATTATGATGTTTATTACGCCACCGCAAAAGGTGTAATGCCCTAGATATTGTGTAAATATGATTGTTATGATGTTTGCTTGTATATACAAATTGTATAATCTTTTTTCACACTAAAATAAAATGTTCAATGTTCAACCATGGAACCCCGGCCCGAATGGTTAAAACCAGTCAGGCGTATACGGGATACCATCTGGCTAGAAGATGTGAGTTCGATTCTTACCGTGGACTTACTCTTTATTTCCAATAACGCTGTTTACTCATTGCCGTGGGATTGCAGTCCGAGAAAGTTGTGATAAAAAGCAATTAAAAATTAAGATGAAGGTAAAAACTTCTCAATATTAATAATAATGAAAATAAAACTTTCACGCATCAATAGATTTTGCTTCACAGCCAATACTGTCATAGAATACAAACAAAATGACATTAACACCGCTATCTTTCAAAACACTTAAAATAAGTTGGTGTAAAATTATCCGCACCATTTTACGAGCCCATATACCCTGGCTTATTCTTCAAAGAATTCTCAGAATATTTTTGTCATAACCTCTGGACAACAGGAGTTGGCTTCCTGCTTGTCTTGACAGTTGACAGTCATATTCAACTTGTGGACAAGCCTGGTCGCACCTATTTGGCGTCTCCTAGATCAGGCCATATCTAAAGATCAGCTAAATCTTCTAAATGCTAACCACACTCTATTCTATTTTTCCTCCCTATTGTTTCAACTACTAACCAGTATTAAAGCCACTAACTAATGCTAATACTTAAGAAGAAACAGATGAACTGAAAGAACGGACTGATCACCTTGTGTTTCGACATAGAAAAAAAGGTAGGTGGTCTTTTATATATCTTGTTTGACTTCGTGACTTCCTTCGAAGGCCAAGTCATCACAATTTTCATTCTAATAATCTGTCAAACACATAAACATTTCTACGTTGATATAAGAGGATTGGTGCACTGTTTGTCGTTGTAACCACTTTAACTTCACTTATTTCCCTGTACCAATTCAGCCAAACCTGCAAATAAACATCTACCCTACCTACCTATCTACCTATCCCGTAATTCAGTGCAGGGTGTCGTTGGGGCATCTTGGATATGTCAATTTATTTATTTATTTTATTGTTTTGTTTAACGGCACATCGACGCCTTGGTGTGTCATTTAGTGCCGAATTTAGTAGGGGGGTCCCATGTCCGCGTGACTAGAGACTTGAGGGGGGGATCCCAAATCCCTGTCACTGAGACAAATGCCACAAGGACCGGGATAAAGGTGGGGGGCAGACCCCAAAAGCTTCTCAGGACGAATCTTGAGCATGCTAATGGTGATCGCCTCCCGACCAGCTGACCAAGATATCCTGTGCAACTTCTCCCAGGACGATACCCGAGCATGCCACAAGGACCTCCGAAGGGCCGTGGTTCTCTGAATGTCGAGACCATGACGGTTTCGAAGAACATATACTACACTTTGATCTTAGCCAAAAGGCCGCAAAGCGACCTTGGATATGTCACGGAAGAAATAGCCTTACGGAGCCCATCTCTCTTTACGCTGATTTTGAATCAAAGTTTTCTGTCTCCTAGACTGGTTGCTAACCATGGCTAGAGAGCTTATTCTGTCGTACTATTTACCCATTTTTACCCATGGGAGGAGAATAGATAGATTCATGCCTTTTCCAAGGGCATTAGTGCGAAGTGAACAAAAATTGTCGCTGCGGGAGTTTGAACTCGGCTCGACGATTCCATTCTTTGTGCCGTTAATTGCTCAGCTACTCTGCGCCTCGTGAAATAAATCAATAAACGAAAACAGAGATTGTGAAAGAAACATTAATAAGTAATAGTTTAGTTCACTTTTTGGTCTCGTGTGTTATCGAAAATGTTGCACGAATTTAAGTTTTGCTGCGTAAATTGAGTCTTATGCTAAAATTAGCTTAAATACAAGAAATGATGAGAAAAAAAACATTTTTGGTTTCCATGTAATTTATTCACAAGTATCACCAGAAAGGCTTCCGTCAATAAATGTAATAATAAATGTGAATTTGACAGCAATATTCGATGGCTACAAAACAAACAATACGCAAAAATGCATTGATGTTAGAGTGTTTCAATAAAATCCCCATCTAGTAATTCTAATGTCTTGGGAGTGTCCGTTTTTTCAAATGTCAAAGAAGCCTACTAAAAGCAAAACCAAATACAATTTAGAATTCTTTTAAAAATAGAAATCTGAAAATACGCATGCGTAGATTTAAGAAAAAGGGGAAAAAGTGGATTTGGCTTACGCGATCAAACAAGGAAAGTAAACAGGTCTGAGAATGGTTGACTGACTTGTTAGGCTCATTATCATAAACTAATAACAGAAAACTCTAAAGTCAGAACAATTTTGTTTTTTCCCCATATTATTCAGTTAATTATATTCCTAAACAGGGCCTCTGAGATGAATTCTATCAGGGGGAGTAATCCTGTTTTCATCTATTTTAATATCTGCAAACATTTACGTATATGTATACATTAATGTAAACATATAAACGTATATGCATACATTTATGTGTATATATATATATATCATCATCATCAGCCGTTATAGG
>VCCN01001495.1:546883-561637 GCA_006491835.1 Architeuthis dux | reverse complement strand
CACTGGATACCACCAGCCAAAAACCTGACACCCGAGGTCATACTTACATACATATCCAGCCAGCCAGACCAACTTAAAAACTGAAGAAAGCTATGTTGACAGTTTTGGTGGATGATTTCTAATATAAAGTACTTACCTGCAGTAGGTCACCCATAATTAATAAATAAAAATTCAAAATTTTTGCATTTAATATTTACATCGTCCAGATACATATTTGTATGTAAATCATTTTTCATACAAATTGTATCTCACTTCATAAAGTGGTCAGCAAACAAAATAATTTCATAACCTTGGTCTAAACTGTAAGTGAAACAGGTCTGGTTAATCACTCAATAGAAACCGTCAAGTGACCAATGTCTTTTGGGGTAATCAATTAAAAAATTGGACAAAGGGGTCATCAATGAATAAGTTACTTCTCTTGCCTTTTAATGAGCAATGATGTCTAGAGAAGTCTAAACTTTCAAAAATCAACCATGAATGCTGCTGGACACAAACTAAGCATTAATTTAGCGTTCATTCTAAATTAATGCTTAGTTACATTACAAGTTGAACATCACCACTAAAAAACCTTCTTTTTTGTTAAAGCATTTTTCTTGACATACAGTATCACCCATAAATAAGTATACCTCTACCACTATTTTATAGAAGTTTAACTTTCTCCTAAACCAAACATAGAAGGATTTTATTATTTCTAGTGAAACATTGCACCATCCAAATGGATATTATCGGGTATTATTTATGACCAAACTCTACAGCATTGAAACTCTGTTGCCAAAAATATTCATATTTTTGGCAACAGTTTCAATGCTGTGTAGAGTTTGTTCATAAATAATACCTGATAATATCCGTTTTGATTGTGTAACGTTCCACTAGACATAATAAAATCCTGCTGTATTTGGTTTAGAAGAAAATTAATTTTCTATTAAAATGTGGTAGTGGTGTACTTATTTATGGGCGATACTGTAACAAGGAGTGAACCTTTAAATTTTCAGCCCTCTAGCTCCATTGGTGTGGCCTGTACACATGATACATAGATTTCTAGCCAGCCAGCCAGCCAGCCAGCCAGAGCAACTTAAAAATTGAAAAAACCTATGTTGACTGTTTTGGTTGACAGTTTCTAATATAAAGTACTTACCTGCAGTAGGACCATTGAATGATTTATGCAAATTGTTAATTAACTAAAATGGTCCTAGAAGTTTATTTGTAAGACAAAGCTGTTTATAACTTATTTTCTTATGCCAGATTCAAATTTCTTTTTATTGGTGAAAACACCTTCTACAGCAACTACAATTCCAAGCACTTACATGTGATATAAGTAATTACAGGAAACATACATGGATTATTTTATTCTCTTGCATTTGTCCTACAAAATTAAATTGTATCGCAATATGTATCTCAAGCAGACAATATTAGGTTAGTTAGGTCAACCTATTGAGTCCTACTGTGGTTTTGAATTTCTGTTCTGATTGTTTTATCATTTTTTTTTTGTTATTTAGTTTGAAAATTCATTTGGTGTCCAACGTCTTTTTTAAGATTAAACTTAAACATGTTTATGTTTGGAGAA
The DNA here is from genome assembly GCA_006491835.1 of Architeuthis dux. Classification (NCBI taxonomy): domain Eukaryota; kingdom Metazoa; phylum Mollusca; class Cephalopoda; order Oegopsida; family Architeuthidae; genus Architeuthis; species Architeuthis dux. Next base: position 560,073 of record VCCN01001495.1, on the reverse strand, counting down.
GAGACTGTGGCATCAGATAGATTGTTCCAGATAGGAATGGATCTGTCTGAGAAGAAGTGTTTTCTAACCTTGGTGGCTGCTTGAATTTGTAGCTTCTTGCTGTGGCCTCTGGTTGCATTGCTTAGTGTAGCATGATTTTATCTGGACAGATGCTGCACTTGGTCAATGGTGTGCAAACCTAAGGTTATCCTGTATATTTCTAGTAGATCAGCATGGGTTCTTCCGTAGGATAGTGTCTCCAGATCAAGCTCTTTTAGCTTTTCAGTATATTTATTTGAAAATTCCACCAAGATGTTCCTTTTGAGTTTTCTTGAGTTGGATGTGAGGCCATTAATTCCACCCTGTAAAACCTATTTGCTACTGAAACTGCAAGAAGCCTTACTCAGATTACAAGACAGGTTGGAAGGTGACAGTGACCTGGAGGAATGAACCAATATACCCATTGATAACATAATGGAGTTGTTAATGTTCTGTATGCGAACCACACAATTTCAACTTGGTCCTGACATTTTTCAACAAGATGACGGTTGGCTATGGGCTCGTCAATTTCTCCCATTATTGCTAATATCTACATGGAATTTTTTGAGGATTTGGCCCTAGGCTCATCTACACACAAACAATCTCTATGGCTCAGATACGTGGATGATACTTTCCTACTGTGGCCCCACCATACTGACATACAAGTCTTCTTCAACCACATGAATTCGATCAGAATTTCCATACAATTCACAATAGAAAAAGAACACAACAACATGCTCCCTTTCCTGGATGTTTCTGGTCACATGCATGAGAATGGTCTGAGCACATCTGTCTACAGAAAACCCACACATACTGGTCTCTACCTTAATTTTAACTCCAACCACCCTTACTCTGTAAAGAAAGGACACATTAACTGCTTAAAAGTCTGAGCAGCTTCAATTAGTAGCACACCGCAGTTGGAGGAGGAGTGGTCACACATCAAACAAGCTCTTGAAAGAAATGAATACCCGCCCCATTCTATGACTAGGAAAGGAACAGCTGAAGTTACTACTATTGCTAAAGTTCCATCTTCTAGGCACCCTCCTCCTATGATTCTCTTACCCTACCAAAAAAGGGATTGGTGAACGTATTCAAAAAGTATGTAAAGACTATGACATCAAGGTCATTTTGAAACACACACTTCGAGGTCTGCTAAGTATGGTTGCCCCTACTTGGGACCCCAAACTGGTGAACAACTGTCATCCCCTGTAAATGTGGTATTATCTATACCGGAGAAACAAGCCGCCCCTTCAAGGTCAGACATGAACACAAGAAAGCCATAATCAGGGACGAGATAGAAAAATCGGCTATTGCTGACCCCATCTGGAGCGAGAAGTCGGCCATCTTCCTCTCTGGGAGAAAGTCCAGATTATTGACAGTGTTGGAAGCAGAGAAAAATCAAAGAAACAGCTCACATCAAAATGTTAACTAAATGCATTAGTCAGCCAAGTGCGGATTTCAACCCGATGTGGCTTCCACTTCTCAACAGACCTAAACCCTACAAGACAAAGACACACAAACACCCGGGCCCTGCGCTATAAGGGTTACCCACTTTAAAAATAACTTCTATTTACTCCATCACACTCAGATTTTACACCTGAAGAACGCCGAAGAATGGATTGGCTGAAACGTTGTGTTTACAACACAAACAACAAGAAAGAGTTCAATCGTCCAAAGAACCATTTGAATATTAATGACCCTTCTCAAAACTATAGAAAAGATTGCTATTGCTTTGAATAAATTGAATTGGTTTTATCTGTGCGCCATTTTTGACACTGAGTGGACGAGTGTGTCAAACATTAAAGGTTTGCATGGAAATGAAGTTTTTTTGTTGTTGAAAAAGGAAGATAATGCTTAGTTCATTTTAAGGCTAACAGGAGTTATCTCCATTTCACACACGGAAACTAGAAGATTGAGATGGGAGGCCAAAGCCGACCTGAAGAAGATCAGTCGAGTGTGAGGCAAAGGTTCATAGGCCAACCTGCAGGGAATTGCCCAGAACTGGGTCTGCTGGCATGGTGTGGTTGCGACTCAATTCTCTACAAGGAATCTACAGGATTAAACAAACAATATTTATTTGAAGTATGAAGTATAATTATTACAATAAGACTAAGTTATTCCTTTATTTTTCTTAATGTTTAGCCTCCTGTTTTGCACAGTACAGCACTTTGTCCTTGGTACATCTATTATATGGACAAACTACAGAAATAATGGTAAATCAACTTTGATTTCTTTCTATTAAAAAATAAGAGAGTAACTCAGTTTTACTTAACCACCCATGTATTGCCTTATTTCCCAAAATTCTGATGTGACTGAAACTGCATTGTTAGAGAAAGTTGAAGTATATAAAAAGCATTAAACAACTTGATTTACAGTAAATTTTAACAAATCTTTAAAATAGAGTATGGAAATATTCCACGTTAATCCTAATAGGCAAACTTAGCTTCTGTATTTTTTAGGTTATTTATGAATTTCAAATTCATTTGTAGATGACTAATACAAAGTTGTCATTTGTTTAGGTTATTTATGGATCGCTAATTCATTTGTAAATGATTAATAAAAAACTGTCATTTGTTTAGATTGTTTAGAATGACTAATACAAAGTTGTCATTTCTTTAGGTTATTTATGGATTACAAAATAATACAAAGTTGTCATTTGTTTAGGTTATTCATGGATTACAAATCCATATGTAAAAATGCCTAATAAAAAGCTGTCATTTCTCTATGTTATTTATAGATTACAAATCATTTGTAAATGACTAATACAAAGCTGTCATTTTTAATGTTATTTATGGATTACAAATCTCATTTGTAAATGACTAATAAAAAGTTGTCATTTATATAGGTTATTCATTAATTTCTCATCCATACTTAAATTGCTAAAACAAACGTCTCAACTCATCTTTTGAAATTATTTGTTGAATTAAGGATTTCAATTGAAGTTTACTTTAAAATGTTCTCTCCCAACAATATAAGAATGTGAATCCTTAATAAAAGTGCAATCAAGTTTACTCTACAATACGTGTGGCAAACCAGTACAGCTTGACACCCTCACTAGCTTTTGTCATGGCACAAACCAACCAACTATGAGTGTGAGGCAATATTTTCGATTGTAAAATAAGGATAAGAATGTCCCATTTATTAATCCCTTAAAAGGGTCCTAATTAACCATTTCACTGCCTCATTGTCTGCAGCCTGAATCACCACATCCAGTGACACACTATCTAAGAAATCTGTGTGTGTGTGTCTCTCTGTCTCTCGCTCACCCTCTCCCTCCTCCCTCTCTCTCTCTCTCTGTATGTGTTATGCTGAATCAGCGAAATTGCCTAATTGGTGAAATTTTAACTTCTTTACAAAAAAGAAGTAAATATGTAATACACTATTTTATTAAATTTACTAGTTTTTACCTTCATCCTAATTTTAGTTGTTTTTATACAACTGTTTCTATGAATAACAGCACAATCGTAAAATAAAGAGTAAGCCTTTGGTGAGAATCAAACTCACACCCTCATTACTAGACGGAGATTAGTTTATGCCTAGCTGCTTTTACCAATCGGCCACAAAGACTTCATGGATTAGCAGAAGCTGATTTACACTTATAAACTCACTCTCTACAACTGACTATCTCGCCATATTTATGTTGTCTTACATATGAGACCTAGTAGTCTTTTTTTATAAATCAATCTTTATTTTTATTGGATGAAGTATTGTAATACACTATTTTATTAAATTCGACTAGTTTTTTTCCTTCATCCTAAGTTTAGTTGTTTTATACAACTTATTAATTCAGGTACTGTTTCTATGGCAACAAATAACAATAATGTATTACAGTACTTCATCCAATAAAAATAAAGATTGAAGTAAATATGTAGTTTTAACTTTTTACACAAAATAAATACATAGTTTTATTTTGATCAAAAGTTCATTTAATCAAAACAAGGATATAAAACAACTATTTTTTTTACAATCAAATGTTTGTGAAATTTACAAAAAATAAATAAATATGTAGTTTTAACTTTTTTACAAAAAAGAAAATAATTTTAATTTGATCGAAAGTTTATTTAATCAAAACAAGGATATAAAACAACTATTTTATGATCAAAAGTTTATGTAATCAAAGTGAAATCAAACTTTTTTCTTTTTTATAAAAAAAAGTAAATTTCACCAATTAGGCAATTTCACTTATTTGGCTTAACATATGCACCACGATTACTCAACAACTTGCAATTGTACGAAGTTGACATTCACCAGATATATTAGTCAGCACACAAGGCAGTGCAGTGTCGGGTTTGAAGTTTTTTGGATTATAGATCTTTCCTCATAGTTTCTATAAATTATCTCCCTTGACTTCCACTCTTTAGAATTATCTAAATTTAGATATAAAATATCTAAATTGGCAACACCGAAGAGAAGTAACCAAAATAGTTTGAAGAACGGGAAATTATTATACATGACAATTATGGCAGGCTGCTCTACACACCATAAAGTCCGGCCCCTTCCAACCATGCACCTTTGGAACGGGCACTGCCCTAGTAGTTCAAAGCAGAGCCAAAATTAACAGTTAGCAAGTATGAATTAATATCATCTATAAATATCCAAGGTCTAATTGGGGGAACTTTATTTTTAGGTTACAGGAATTATATGATTATTTTATTATTTTTATGATCGGTGAAGGGCATTACTTTTTTTTTAACCGAAAAGAAAAAAGAAATAGCGGCATGTCATGTTGGGGGTGATCAATTAAAAAAATTTGAAAAAGTGGGGATCAATGAATAACAATGAACTATGAAAATGAAAAATATTGAAAACTATTTTTAATTTCAGTGTTCTAGACGTTATAAAATATTAAAATTCTAAAACTTCAAAATTTTTTAAAAAACCTCAAAATTTTTAAATTATCATTTTTATGAACGTAGTTCCACCTTGAGCATTGGTATATGCCTTCTGATGTACATGTTACGGCTGTTTAGGCCATTTTTAACATCTTAACAATGAACAAGTTGCTTCTCTCACCTTTTGTTGGGTAGTGATCAATAAAAAAGACTGAATTTTCAAAAAACAAGCATGCATGCTCCTGGACACAAATTAAGGGACCAATTTAGCATAAACCTATTAGGGGGGGGGGGATTTTCAAAAAACAAAAAAACTTTTTTTGCAGACATAATAAGGAGTAAATGCTTAAATTTTCAGCCCTCTAGATTCATTGGTGTGGCCTGTACGCATGATACATACATAGCCAGCTGGACCAACTTGAAAACTGAAGAAACCAATGATGACAGTTTTGGTTGACGGTTTCTAAAAGAAACTTGGGAGTTACTGTTGTATTGTCTTTTTTAAAAAGAAAACTGTGTTTAGAGTGACTCATTGAAGTCATTTGAAAGATATTATCAATTAATTAAATGGTATTGAAAATAAGGATCAACTGACTCAATTTATAAATAGAAAGACTAACAGCTAAAATAAGTAGGTAACTAATTCAACTTATTAAAAGGGTTTCCCCTCCTTTTTTACGGCTGATGTGGGAGTGTAAAACCGTTTATTGAAAAAGAAAAAAGAAACATGTCTGGTTAGTCACTCAATAGAAACCGTTACATGACCAATGTCTTTGGCAGCATGCCGTGTCAGGGGTGACCAATTAAAAAATTGGAAAAAGAGGTGATCAATAAATAAGTTACTTCCCTCATCTTTTTGGGTGGTGTTCACTAAAAAAAGTCTGAATTTTCCAAAAACAAGTGTGAACGCTGTCGGACACAAACTAAGGGACCAAATAGCATAAACTTACATTGTAAATTGAACCAAGCACTAAAAACTTATTTGGGGAGGGGGGTTGATTGATTAAAAACAACAGCAAAAAAAAAACGTTTTTTCAAGATATAATGAGGAAATGTTTAAATTTTCAGCCCTCTAAAACCATTGGTGAGGCATGATACATGATATAGTCAGCCAGCCAGAATCACTTAAAAACTGAAGAAACTTATGTTGACAGTTTTTGTTGACGATTTCTAAAAGGGGTGATCAATGAATAAGTTACTTTCCACACCTTTTTTGTGCGGTGATCACTAAAAAAGTCCCAATTTAAAAAAAAACTAAGGGACCAAATAGCATAAACTTACATTGTAAATTGAACCCAGCACTAAAAACCTATTGGGGGGGTGGGGTTCAAAACATAGAGGAAATGTCTAAATTTTCAGCCCTCTAAATCCATTGGTACGTCCTGATGCATGACATAACCAGCCAGCCAGCCAGCCAGAATCACTTAAAAACTGAAGAAACTTATGTTGTGACAGTTTTTGTCGACGTTTTCTAAAAGTAAATTGACAAAAAAAGAAAAGATATAGGAAATACTAAAAAAGAAAAAAAGAAATGCATTTTTATTTTATTTCAATTCCTTTATTTATTTTCCTGATGATACAAGTGAACTTTCAAAAGAAAGTCGGCTTTATTGGATGAATACACAAAGAAAATGTAGTAGTATTAGTACTAAAACTAGTAAAGATAGCAGTCGTAAAAACATAAATCCTCTCGTGGTTGTGACTCACTGTTCGACCGGGGAGAGCAACAACAACCATACAATTAGTCTAACGAAGTCACTGTGGGTCACGATTGGTTCACGGCTCTATTTTCACAATTTTTGCCGTAATAATTACTGTTACATTATTACAACTGCAAATGAAACACGGGCACGCAATAGATAACCTTAAAAATCGTCTGTTTTTGGTCATTGTTGCTTTGCATAAAAGAGAAATTGTTTATTAACTGAATGCGTACATTTTCTGTAGCTGCAAACCAGCCATTTTGACTAGCCCGATCGATAGCGGTCGCCATGGCAACTGAGTCGGGAAACCATTTTGTGATACCGAAAGTCGCCTTGAGCTCACATCACGGAAAAAACCGCAGATTATTATTATTATTTTCTTTTTATCTCTTGTGTATTTAATTAGTTTATTTTTTTAATACGAATGGATAAGATTTATGCAGAAGTACCGCTAAAGATTTTCCCAAATTTTAATTTCACATTAAAATAAATACAAAAATAAAAACGAAACTAAATATTACACATCTGATACAGAAAGCAAAGAGTGTGACTGTGCACTAAAGAGAGAGGGGGGAAAGCGTGACTCTAGATAAACAGGGAGGGGAGAGAGAGAGGGAGAGAGAGAGAGCAGACATCCAGGGAATCAATGGACAAATAATAATGAACACGGCGAATGAATGGGTTGACGAAGAAAGAATGAATGCGTCGAGATTGAATGAGATATATTCATTTTTCAATTCGCCCCGATGTTAACGTGAAGCCGCCGCTACTGCCGACAGCAGACTGAAACTGAATATTCCATCTACAGATGTTTTACGACGATCCGAATTCAGAGGTTCATCTGCCCGTTTTTTTAATCTAAACTCTTGCAGAACATACGTAAATGAGCCCTTTCCGTCACGTGGTTGGATCCGATATAAAACTAGCGATATTTAGTCAAGCTAAGCACGTTAAAAATTAAAATTTAAAAAAATACCTACTTTATAAAATTAAACAGCTTCTGGATTCAGCAATAATACTGGTTTAATTTCGTTTTTCTTTTGTTGTTTTACTCGAAAATTTTTTATTTAGGTCCTTTTGCTGTGCTGATCTTAATACGTGCTGATCCTAAAAATACACTTGCAAATTATTTGATTTTAAAAAGAAAATCTTACTTTAAGAATGAGTAAATCATAATTAAAAATATTTTTTTTTAAATCCTTTTTTTTTCTTTAATATTCATCGGCTTGTTTGAGGCTCTTACCTGCATATTTATCGTAGTCTTTTAAAAAAGAAACCAGGATAATTTGTATTATTGCTCTTCTCCCCGATGGATACCCCGGAGTATACTTTCGCCTATGCTACACCCAGCTGGACTTCAAGCATTCGTGCCTTTTTAGCCCAATTCTCGGATATATTTAGTGTTTTTTCCACGCACATCGCTCCTACATATCACCATGACCGGTGTGAAAGGTAAGTACACCTATGTTTTCATTCGTGTGCTTTTGAAAATGTACACAGACTATTTTTGTTTTAGGTTTCATTATAGATTCATGAGGCCACAGGATTGAGAAGAAACTACTTTTCTGCTAGAGTGGCAAATCAGTTGAATCAATCTATTCAGTGAAAATACAGTTTACTCTAATAAAGACTTTAAAAAATAATCTCAACAACAAAGACATTGGACACACTGAATTTCAATATAATCCTTACTATAAATTATGAAGCTTGGATAAGAGGGCAGCCTTTTCGATGTAAATATCGCCAATAAATGTGTTTTTAAAACTTTGATCCCCTTTTGGACGGTTAGGGGAAAGTAGAAGGTATAAAAGGTTGTATTCTAATTCAACCATCCAGAAAAAAGAAGCTTCCATAATGCGATTTAAATGTGACTTATTTTTACTCTATGCTCATTTGTTTTGAATGTTATGATGATGTTATTGTTCTACCAGGTAGGGATTAAAATCTGTGATCAAAATGTGTCGGTTCGGGTTTTAACTTTCAAATTAAAGAAATCAGAAAATGAATAGCTAAAAAAAGATCAATTGTGAAATATTAAACAATAATTAAAAAGTTAAAACAAAATTCATAAACATTTTTTTCAAATCAATTAAAAATGACTCTTTCACTGGTTTGCTATAATTGGGAGGATTTGGTTAGATTTTTTTAGTTGTTTTTTTTTCCTGCAAATAAAGAAGTATTTTGATTTTAATTTATAATAAACAGCATTGTCAAAATTAATACAACTTGACTCTAGTAATTACTACTTACTAAAAAGTAGTAACTACAAAATTGTTGACTCAAGAACGAGTTTTTTTTTAATAACAATTAAAAAAAGGTCATTGATGCCTGTTTTATTTTTAATCTGTAAAAAGTTACTTTATGAAAGGAAATACCTACATGAAGAAAACAATTACCTTGTGATCAAACTGTTTAAATATTTAAATTTAATATTTGAATATATCTAAAAATGTAGGTTGCTCTTTAGATCTGCACAAAGATTTTGACAAGCAATATGGCTTTTTATTTTTCACTTTCTAGGATTTATTACCTTGTTTTAGTGTTTATTGACCATATATTAGAACTAGCTGATTATTCTATTTCTTTTTCAAGAATTATGATATTTTCCAAATTGTAAAAGAAAACAAAATAATTTTAAATATCCTACGAATGGAAGGATGACATTTTAATGAAGCAGTCTGTTGTAATTCCACGAAACATAAAGATGAGGATACTCGTCCGTTCTGATTCAGACGATCAGAATAATTCATTGAATAATGACAGAGCTTTATTTCAGAATTTCAGACATGATTGTATTTAATAAATAATAGAAATAAATGAAACTGAAACAAGGACAGTTCTATCCCGTAAAAAAACAAAAGCGTTCAATTGATAAGCGCAAAATTAAGTACAATATTGGATCATCTTGTGAATGAATGGAAACAAACACCACATGATTGATGAAGTCTCGATTAAGTTGTCATTAAGATTAACCTGTCAATGTGTAATTTATGTTTATTTAACAAATATAAAATGAGAAAATCAGTCAATTCAACAATAAAAATATATAGTTGTGAACTCGAAAAAACACGTGTCTATGTTAACTTTCCGTTAGAATTACAGTGACGTCATTCTTTCATTTTACAACTTCCTCTCTTAAAAAGAAATATGAGCAAAATGTCTTTCTTTTTTTGTCAAGTAGTTATGTCGAAAGTGGTTATGTCATGTTTATATTTATACTAAAGTTCATTTTAGTGTTTTAAAGACTTTATGAACCAAACGGTTGAAAGCTTAAAGGTCGGAGGTTACAGATGTTGGTTTGTTGACAATGGGTACTATTTTTAATTCATGAACCGCTCGATACCGTTCCATTTGACAGTGGAACTCTTCTGTGACTAGAATAGGGAAAACATTTTTAAAAATTACCTCACGGTCAAAGTGAGGTAATTTTAATCAATAGTTATTTCCCTTGATATTTGATTTCGAATTTTTAATATGAATTTAAGAGTTAAAAAAAAATTAATTTCAAACCAATGGCAACACTGAACTACTTTTTCACTTAACATTAGTCGGTTTTACAGTTGTTATAAGTAGGTGAATAAAATAACTTTTACTTTAAAACTAAAGCAGTGGGTTCCGTGTAACCCCAGGATTCCACGAGATAAGGTGTCTTTTAATAAAAATTTATTTTATTAAAAAAATAGTATTCACCATTTTCAAAGTAATAAGTTAGCACAAAAACTGAATATCGCAACAGACTGGATGCTGCACCGCATATGCAAATTAAATTATCCAATATTAAACAAAATTTTCAGAGGAAACTGGAGTACAAGAAGCAGCAACATTCCTTGCATTAATCTGCTATAATAGTTTTGGTCCATTTAAGCCCTACAATTGCTACAGAAACAATGAATAAACAACCACTTTCAAAAATATAAATACTTTCAAAAGTAGTCTAAAAAATGACAATATGTTTACCTATAAATTTGGTTATTAATTATCTCAAAATCTACCAACGAACCGACTACTAAAAATCACCAAGCAAAAGAACCCTATTTGCAGACTGGTTTGATAACCCTTTTTGCTGGTTTATATCTACCAGAAATAGAGGTATAAAAATCTCCAATGAACAAATCCAATCAACCTGTAGCAAAGAAGGCAAGATGCTGACATGGTTTGTTCAAATGGAGACAAAACCAATGCCCAATATGCCTTGTCACATGAGAGGACCTCTCTTTGTGAATAAACAATCCTTTGTTTATTGTATACATCTGATTTATTAATCACTGCTACCCACAACACTTGTTTATTGCTGGGTTTAGGTTATTCTTGTGTTCTGACATTGATATATATCTATGTATCTAGACTTTTCCCAGCCCTAACCATTCATAGTAGAAACTTGAAATTTTGCACACACACTCCCCTCAATGAGTAGGGAAAATGGTATTTTTGTTTTTTGAAAATCCCTCCCAAATAGGTTTTTAGAGGGGGGTTCAATATGGAATGTAAGTTTATGCTAAATTGGTCACTAGTTTGTGCCCGCATGTTTTTTTGAAAATTCAGACCTTTTTTAGTGATCACAGCTCAACAAAAGGCAAGAGAAGTAACTTATTCATTGATCATCCCTTTTTCCAACTTTTTAATTGATCACCCTCATTGCAGCATATATAGGTGGTGGTGATTCATAATTTACCTTGGAAAGCTAGTTTATTATATTTTCACAAAACATTCAGTAGAGGTAAACTCGGGTATGTCATATTGACATCAATATTCAGGTCAGATCATAAATTGTTTTACTGTTTATGTAAACTTTTTTTTTCATTCATCCAAAACTCGACTGATTTGGATTAGTTAGTATTAATTTTTTCTAAAGTCTCTTTGTACTAATTACAATTATAGTGAGAGATACATTTAAGTCGCCTGTCTATTATTTGTTGAACATCTTTTTTTTTTGCATACTTTTTTCTTGAATTTATAATTAATATTATTTACTTAGTGTATAGGCTCTTCTTCATATCAAGCGTCCTTTTTATTCAAAATCAAAAAATGTATAATAATAGAAGACACGTTACTAGCACTTGGCTTTCAGCTACTGGTTCTGCCAGTAGAACATAATGTTAAATGTTTATTTAGTATATTTAGGTGTAGTTATAGTTATCTCTCATTATGGTAATTTATGGTTGTAGTAGTAGTAGTATTAAAGTTTTATTAGTATGTTTGGGTGCATATATAGTTATCATCTATCCTACATTACTGTAATTACTGTTATTTTTTCCAGTTAAGTATACGTGCCTGCCTGTTATATTAAACAGTCTTATTTTTACATTTGTAAAATGAAGAGGTAAGTCTTTTGTGTTTCACATTTATGCTATGCATAAAGACATAATATAAGCAGGGTGTAGGGAAGCAGGGAATTTTTGTAGACCTCTGGGGTCCGTAGACCCTCAGGTTAGGAACTGCTGTGCAGCGGTTACTAAATGTCAGCAGAGTGCCCTTTTTTCAACTGTGCCCTTCTGAAAATCTGTTCACATCACTGCTTTAGTACTTTGGTCTAAAATCACGTTTGTCCCAACAATATCTCCAAAAGTCCTCAATGAATTTCAATGACAATTTGTCGAATGGTGGGCCATTGGCTAAGGAAGAATTGATGCAATTTGGGGTGGATCCAAGGATTTTCTTTTTTGATTGAGAGGAAAGAAATTCCAGGATCCATCCAAAAATTTCATCATATTATTCTTAGCCCATGGCCAACCATTCGACAAAATGTTATTGAAATTCATTGAGAACTTTTGGAGATATTATTGGGACAAAACTGATATTTGCTAAAGTGATGTAGACAAGTGCTGTACCCCCATGGACTATTTGTCTAATATTAGGTTGTAGTAAGATGAAGGGTGGTATAAACAACAAAAAGATGATAAATATTTAATCAAAATATGAACCATTTGAAGCCATAGCCTTTTTCCCATGATGCTCTATTGATAATATGCTATCTCTATAAAATTCTTAAGAATTTTCTGGTCACAAGCTCTGTAAAAGCATGACTTATGGCTTCCCTATTATTGAATTTTTTTATTACAGATATGAAGTTCAAAATGCTTGAAAAGATGATAATCTATAGGAGAAATGTCAGGTGAATATGAAGAGTGGTGGATAGGTAGGGCACTGTCATGGAGCATTTCATTCAGTTCATGTGGCAACCTTTTTTCCAACTTTTTAACTTTTCCTATAGCCTTGAGATGATATGGTCGCTGTTGAAGTCTCTAGAAAGTGCTCAAACATTTGTTTGTGGGTCATTAGCAACAGATTTGGGTCTCCCTTTGGGGTTTATTATTGTTATCCATATTTCAAGACCTAAATCTATTGAACCAACGTTGAACAGTTTGCACTGAAGTAGTGTTCACTCCAAATGCGCTGTAGACATTATCAGCAGCTTGAGCAGCATTATGCTGTAATTTGAAATTGTACTTGAAAATTAGTTTAAATTCCTGGGTAGGCACCATTGCTGTTAAGGGCTCAAAAACCTTCTAAAATACGAATTATATCTTTATTTACATTGAATCTACAAAGAAATGAAATTACATTAGTAAATCTTTCACTTTTAGATTTATCTTTTATGGTAGGTATGAACAAAATGGATGAAAATTTCAATGTGAAA
>VCCN01001495.1:472601-495973 GCA_006491835.1 Architeuthis dux | reverse complement strand
ATATATAAACAGTTGCAGTAATTGTATTCAGTCGAATAGGAATCGAGTTTGGGCCTGCAGCAGCCAGGCTTGTTTTTTAAAATTTTTATTTAGAATCAGAATGGTTGTAATGTAGCCATGATTCCTCGAAGAGACCACCTTGTTGATGCAACATTTTCTCTGTAAATGTCCAATTCAAAAATGCACTCTTTCTGCTTGGCTTCTCTGCACGAGTACACAGGGCAGGGGTAAAGGTCATCTTTTGGCTCCTGGGTGTAGAAAAGGTGCACAACCGGTAGTGAACCTGCCCCTCCCCCTTTTGGTAATGAATCCAACGCTTCACTTGTTGCTTTGTCCCAGGTAAATCCCCAGGTGTATATGCCGTAGAGGAATGCACCTTCTGCTGGAGGATCACGGATCTAGAAGATTCACAGAAAGAAAAATGTCTATATTAGGCAAGCTCTTTTTCTATGGGAACTGTTGATTTGCTGACAAATCTTTAGCACTATAAATGAAATAATTAAACAATTTTTTTTTTTTTTTTTTCTTGTTTAACAGCACCTCGACCCTTGGTGGGTCATTTAGTGCCGGATTCAGGAGGGGGGATCCCATGTCCCATATCCCCTGTCCCTGTGACTAGAAACAAATCCCTGTCACTGAGACAAATGCCATGAGGACCAGGATAAAGGGAGGGGGGGGAAGATCCCAAAAGCTTCTCAGGACGAATCCTGAGCATGCTGATGGTGATCGCCTCCCGACCAGCTGGCCAAGATATCCTGTGCAACTTCACCGAGGACGATACCCGAGCATTCCCCAAGGACCCCCAAAGGGTCGTGGTTCTCTGATCTTCGAGGCCATGGCGGTTTTCGAAGAACAGGTTAAATTTCCCAAACTCGGCAAGGCTGCGACCAGCGCCTAGCCGACTTTTGGAATTTGCCAACTTTTAGAAAGTATTAAAAACTGGTTAGTCCCTCAATAGAAACCATCACGTGAGCAACGTCTTTTGGCAACATGCCATGTTGGGGGTGATCAATATAAAAAAAGATTTGATCAATGAATAAGTTACTTCTTACACCTTGTGTTGGCTAGTGATCATTAAAAAGTCTGAATTCTCCAAAAGCAAGCACAACATAAACTAAGGGATCAATTTAGCATAAACATACATTGCAGATCCCCCCCACACACACATACACACTAAAAACCTATTTAGAGGGAGAATTTAAAAAAAAAAAAAGAAGTTTTTTCTAGACATATTAAGGAGTAAATGTTGAAATTTTCAACAGCCTGTACACGTCATACATGTATAACCAGCCAGCTGGACCAGCTCAAAAACTGAAGAAACCTATGTTGACTGTTTTGATGACAGTTTCATTTGACGGCTTCTAACATAACATTTATTACTATGAAAAAACATCATTTGTGTACAAAGTGCAGCACACAAAACATGTTCCAAAACAAATGACACAAGCACCACGAAAATACAGTGGCAGGTCTGTGAACTAAGCCGCAGACTTTCGGGAGTTTTTGCCGAATATTAGAAATCGCTCAATACCTCCAGGTTTTGGAAGTTACCGAATTTTGGATTGCCTAGTTTGGAAAATTTAACCTTTATAGGGTGTCCCATAAGTAACTTCCTATTTGTTCCAAAATTAATGCCAGTTTAAGGGAAACAACTACTAAAAGCAGTTGCTTCCCTTGCATAAAACTGGCTTTAATTTTGGGACAAATTGGACGTTACTTATGGGACACCCTGTATTTATATAATACAGTTTAACTGCAGAGAGAGGCAATTATTCACGCCAATTAATACTGTGCATATAACCTTAACTCTTAAAAGGTAAAGCATCTCGTCTCTTAAGAGACAACTCCCGATGGAGTATGAAGCCTCGTGACAAAGACCCGTTTTATAATGCATGCGCTGACTCAGTGACCACCCTCTTGGCAGGATGCAAGTCTACAGAAGGGATACCTCCACCATAATCACACAGCAGCTAATTGAGTACACTCTAAGCTGAGTGCACAGGGAAATTTGTCCTAATGAAGAGTTTTCTACACTCTTCGTTCATACCGGGAATCGAACCCAGGACCTTCTGCGTGAGGCAGACGTGCTAACCATTACACTATCTGAGCGGACAACCTTAAGTCTTACTGGCTATTAATTATTTTTCTTGGCACAAGGGCCGTGTTCATCATCCAAACAGGAATGAACTTTCTGGCAATGTGTGACTAGTTAAACTAGATACCCATTAAAATGTGTTAAGTAAAATCAATCACTGAAAAAGAAAAACTGCCTTGTTTTGACATAATTGTTTTTCTTCTTTTGTATATGTTAATAAGCCTCATCAATATTTATGGTGTTATATTATCCCATTGTGCCTTAGGACTACCTAAAATGTTTTTTCAAGCTAGAAACCAGTGTTTCTCACTTTTTCTTTCCCGTTTTGTTTTTGTTTTTTGTCACTACAATTATATATTTCTCTGAATTATATACTAATATTAGTATAGTACCCATAGAAAATGATTATTTATGTATGGAACAGCACTTCTGCCTAGGATCAGAGTGTAGTATCTGTGTACTCATTGAAAAGTGTTACACACACAAATATATGTATGGATACACATTGCATTTTACATATGTGAATTTTTGTTTTTTTTGATAAATTAAGTAAAAAGAAATGCCAATTACAACTTATAAAAATACAATGTTATTTTCTAAAATATATTTTACTTTCTTGATGATTGAGATTAAGACAGAATGGGTTAATCTCTTATAAATATTAGATATAAACCAAATATTCTACATAAAACAGTTTTTGTAATCACCTTTAAAAGATAAATAGAATACAAGTCTGGTTAGTCACTCAATAAAAACCGTCTTTTTGATCAATTAAAAAATTGGAAAAAGGTGATCAATGAATGCATTTTGTTGGGCAGTGATCACTGAAAAAGTTGGAATTTTCAAAAAACAAGTGGACACAAACTAAGGGACCAATTTAGCATGAACTTACATTGTTAATTGAACCCCCACTAAAAACCTATTTTGTGGGAAAATTTTTTAAAAACCCAAAACGTTTTTTTAGACATAAGAAGTAAATGTTTAAATTTTCAGTCCTCTAGCTCCATTGATGCTGTGTGTATGTGGGATACATACATATCTAGCCTCATCAGATCCACTTGTAAACTGAAGAAACCTATGTTGACGTTTTTTAATAAATTATAATTTAAACAAAGATTGCAAATGGTATAAATACAAGCATAAAGAAAATAAGGTTTCTCAAGATTTTTTTCTCGAAAAGTACACATGCATTTAAAAAAATATTTGTAAAATTAAATTATTAGTTTCTGATCACAGAACATTGTAAAAGGTTCTCATACATTTCTCTGAAAGAATGACAAATATTTTCCCCCAAAATCTTGAAGTAGGAATTGAAATAAACTTACATGGTCCTTATCTCTCCCAGTAATGATTGTCTGTGTTGAAATCTTTTCATAGGGAACATTTTCATTTGCCATCTTCATCATAAACTCCCATTTAAACAAAGACAAAAATTTCTGTGGATTGAGGAAAGCTCCCAGCCAATAAGTAGGCATCTTTTCCCGACCCTGAAAAGAAAACATATCAGAGTCAATATTTGGGTTTGTGGTAATATACAAGAAGCAAAGATATTTATTACCAGCAACAATGTTTCTAATCAATGAATAACCCTAACCCTAAATCTTTTCACCACAAATCTCTGTATAACATTTTTTTTGTCAAACTCCAGTCCAAGTCTGGAGTTAACATTGTTTTTCTAATGTAATAAGAACAATCCTCACCAAATTTAGGAGAGTAAACTCTTCACTGTTTGTCTGTGCCGTCACCTTAAACCAAACTATGTAAAATTAACATTTCTCTACCATGATTTAAAATCACAACCAAGTGATCGTTAGGTGGCTCTCTTACTGACTGAGCTAAACTGACAAGTCTTGCATAACTACAAATTTATTTATTATATATACAATACAAAAGTTGCAGTAATCATCATCACTTGGAATAGAAGTAGGAGTGGAGTTTGACTCTGCAGCAGCCAGGCTTGTTTAAATTACATTCCCTTTGCTTCTTGTTGCTTCTTGCAATTTTACCACCAATGTTTATGAAGACAGATGAAATGAATGTATATTTATGCTTATAAGGTTCTGGGAAATTTTGAAAGACAAGTGATAGACATGAAAGAGGGGGGAAAAATTAAATGCATGACAAGTCTGGTCAATAGAAACCATCATGTGACCAGGGTCTTTTGGCCGCATATTAGGGGTGATCAATTAACAAATTGGAAAAAGGGGCGACAAATGAATAAGTTACTTCTTTTGCCTTTAGTTTTTAGAAAAAAGTCCAAATTTTTAAAAAAAACAATCGTACCAGACACAAACTAAGGGACCAGTCTAGCATAAACTCACATTGTAACCCCCCCCCCCTAAAAAAAAAAACAACCTGTTTTGGGAGAGATTTAAAAAAAACAAAAGAAGTTTTTTCTAGACATAACAAGGAGTAAAAATCTTTTACCCTATCTCAAACCATGTGCGTCTGGCTTCAGCTACAGTTTTTCTAGATATAACAAAGAGTAAATGTTCAAATTTTCAGCTCTCTTGCTCCATTGGTGCAGCCTGTACGCATGATACATACATGGCCAGCCAGAACAACTTAAAAACTGAAGAAACCTATGTTGATGTTGGCAGTTTTGGTTGATGGTTTCTATAACTAATCAAAGAAATGACCAGGATTCTTGTGTAAGGCAGTGAGAATGCAGAAGAGCAATGAAGTGTAACCAAGAATCATTTACCAACAATGCTTTCCAGAAACAATTTGATTGGATAAATACTATACTTCTTAGAAACCTTTTTTTTTCCTTTCTTTTACCATCCCAGCAAGCTATCTGTTACTGGTGGAACAAACATGAGAATATAAGTCAAGATGACATGATAGCTTTGTATAAGATTCTGCCTTATTATGGTGGTGATAGAAATATATACACATTTAAGTAATGTCTCTAAATCTCAATCTATGTAATAATGCTGTAATATGCTATGTAATAAGTCTGGGTGAACAGTAAAACCATCAAGGAAACTATATATTTGTACCAATTAGTGGTCCAGAATAACAACTCCAGACCAGCCATGACTTACGGGTGCGAAACCTGGAAATTAACCAAACGAGCTGAAAACCAACTTAGAATAGCACAGAGAGCCATGGAAAGAGCAATGCTAGGGGTAACACTAAGAGATAGAAAAAGATCAACATGGATCAGAGAAAGGACTAGAGTAAAGGATATTATACAACTAATTAAACAACAAAAGTGAAGATGGGCCGGTCACCTAGCGAGAAGAGATGACAATAGATGGGGGAAAAGACTAACAGATTGGTGCCCATGGGATAGTAAAAGAAGTAGGAAATGGCCAGACACAAGATGGAGGGACGAGATAGAAAAGTTTGCCGGTAAGACTTGGCAGAGATTAGCACAAGATAGGTTGTCATGGAAGGAGATGGGAAAGGCCTTCAGCCTCAGCAGTGGACTTATAACGGGTGATGATGACAACATAAAAATCAATAGTGGACTAAAGCAGAAAGAAATTCTTTTTAAACTACAGGATTTACTTTTTATGAACAGTAATACTTATTTCATGAATTTCACTTATTTAAAAAAAGGCTTGTGTATCATCCAAAAACCGGTCTGGTTAGTTACCCAATAGAAACTGTCATGTGACCAATGTCTTTTGGCAGCATGCCATGTTGGGGGTGATCAATTAAGAAATTGGAAAAAGTGGTGATCAGTGAATAAGTTACTTCTCTTGCCTAAAAGAAAAGTCTGAATTTTCACAAAACAAGCGGACACAAACTAAGGGATCAATTTAGCATAAACTTCGATTGTAAAATAACCCCCCACAAGAACCTATTTAGGGGGGAATTTTCAAAAAACGAAAAACAATTTTACTAGACATAATAAGGAGTAAATGTTGAAATTTTCAGCCCTAAAGCTCCATTGGTGTGGCCGGTACGTGTGATACATACATACATAGCCAGCCAGACCAACTTGAAAACTGAAGAAACCTATGGTGACAGTCTTGTTTGATGCTTTCTAATAATAATAATAGGATTATTTTTACTGAAACATTTACAGATGTAGAAAGGTTATTCAAGATACTAGGGCAGTGCCCATTCCAAAGGTGCATGTTTGAAGGGGCCGGACTTTATGGTGTGTAGAGCAGCCTGCCATAAATGTCATGTAAAATAATTTTCATCTATCATACAAAACTATGGCTTTTCTCTTCAGTGTTGCCAATTTAGATATTTTATATCTAAATTTAGATAATTCTAAAGAGCGAAGTCAAGAGATGATTTATAGAAACTATGAAGAAAAATCTATAGTATTTTTTATTTATTTTGATTAGATTTCTCAAGAACTGCTGATCCAAACAACTTGACATTGCACTGCCTTGTGTGCTGACTAATATATCTGGTGAATATCAACTTCATACAATGGTCAGCTGTCAGTAATCACAGATGCATACAGAGATTTTGTTCAATTGTAGATGAGAAAATGCATTTTTGAGCAAAAGTTAACCTGGTGTGATGACCTAAAAAGCCATTTTGTCCGGGCAATATTGTCCCCTTTCTATTATAGAACAAAATAGCTTGTTAGAAACCATCAATCAAAACTGTCAACATAGGTTTCTTCAGTTTTCGAGTTGGTCTGGCTGGCTATGTATGTATATATCACACACACAAGCTGCACCAATGGAGCTAGACGGCTGAAAATTTTAACATTTACTCTTTATTATGTCTAGAAAAAACATTTTTTTGTTTTTTGAAAATTCCTCCCCAAAATAGGTTTTTAGTGGGTTCAATTTGCAATGTAAGTTTATGCTAAATTGGACCCATAGTTTGTGTCCGGCAACTTTCACGCTTGTTTTCTAAAGATTTTAACTTTTTTAATGATTACTGTCCAACAAAAGGCGAGATAAGTAACTTATTCATTGATCACCCCCTTTTTATCAATTTTTTAATTGATCACCCCTAACACGGCATGCTGCCAAAAAACATTGGTCGCATGACGGTTTCTTCTGAGTGACTAAGCGGACCTGTTTGCGTTATTCTTACCATGTGTGTAATCTTTTCAAGATGTGTTGATCGGTTGTGAAGATCTTGAAGCCAGTTTGTCAAACTGGTGCTCGATATGAGGGAGGTGGGTCCCAACATCTTTATCCAAATTTGGGGGATTGTTTGATGAAAGATGGCTTCAGCAACTAGTATTAGGTTTTCTGGTAAATTGTCTCCTAAGTTTTGACCTTCAAAAATTGACTTCAGTGCCTGAAAAGATTGAAAGCAAAATTACAAATATAAATACTATGAGACAAGTGATAAAGTTTTACTTGAAAGTTAACAAATCAGACAGAAGTTGTCTACAACAACATTTGTAAAACAAAATAACCTGTAGTGTCGACTTGATTTCCTGTATCAGGTTGTTGAGCTGTGCAATTTCTCCAAAGATAAATTTGTTGTACACAGTAGCACCACCAACTTTATTCATCCGAGATTGAAGATTTTCCTGTAAAAAAAAAGAAACATTAATAATCATTATCATCATTAATCTTTTAACTCATTGTAACAGAAAGTAACACCAAGTGCCACAAGTCATTAACTATCCCAGGTATACAATGTATGGGAAGCAATCATGTTATACATAATCCTTCCTTTGTCTCTAAACCTTGCATCTTAGATGTAACTCAAATTACTTTTTTCTATAGTTTTGAGAAGGGTCATTAACATTCAAATAGTTCTCCGGACGATTGAACTCCTTCTTGTTGTTTGTGTTGTTAACATGACATTTCGGCTGATCCATTCTTCGGGTGTAATATCCGAATGTGATGGGGTATACAGAAGTTTTTAATTTCAAAGGAGGTAACCCTTATAACCTAGGTCAAAGAAACACCCGACTCCTACAGTATAAGGGTTATCTACTTTGAAATTAAAAACTTCTGTTTACCACATCACATTCGGATATTACACCTGAAGATGGCTGAAAAATGGATCTGCCCAAACTGGTTTTCCACTGTGAACTTCTGCCCACACCTAATACGCTGTATTGGAGCCCATTGGCCTAGACCGTGGAGATGGTAAACGCCTGGACAGGATAACTGTTTTCCTTTTCTCATCCGGCAAACCACTAATTTGGGATGCCACTTGCAGTGATTCCTTCGCAAACGGCAACATGATCTCGTCGGCCATTGAGCCAGGTATCATCGCCTGACGGGCCGAGGAGCGGAAGACAGCCAAATATCGCTCACTGACCGATAGGTACAACCAATAGGTACGAGTTTGTACCTGTAGCGGTTGAAACATCTGGCTTGATAGGCCCCAAGGCATTGAAGTTCATTAGAAAAATAGGCTCCATAACTGCTCAACGCCATGACGAACTGTGCGAGACCAGCTGGCAGTCGTCCGTGGCAATACGTTCTCCATAATGACGGCGGAAACAGACAGAGTTGTCCGTTAAATTTTTTTTTTTATTATTCAACGGTCGTATTATAAAATTTAAACAACAGTAAAAAAAAAAACATTTGAATATTACTAAATAATAAAACGTGATGTTTACCTAATACATTGTAGTTATATTACAGCCATGACAGTTTAATCTTTTGCATGATGTGTATGTAAAAATAAAGAAGAGGCAAAGGTGAGGATTTATTACTTAGCTTCTTTCTATCCCTCTTTTTGTTGCTAACCTTTCAATAACAATTATGCAGTGAAGCAAGTACAATAAATATTTATTGTACTGGCAGGAGACACAAGCACCGTTTATTGCAGATTTTCAAAAATACTAATCAATACTGTCTATAATGTTGTCACAAGGTCAACTTCTGCAATGACTACATTTTATTTATTAGGGGTGTGCAAAATTTTCCAGCACCCTTTTTTGAAAACTTGAGACTGAATACACAGTTTAAGCACCAATACACCATGAAGACAGAAGAAGGAGCTTACCATACTCTGGAAAATGCAAGTGTAGAGAAAGACCTTAGTGTACACCTTGACAAAACATTGAAATTCACAGCCAACTGAAGATCAACATTGCAAATAAAATGCTTGGTTGTCTCTGCCACACCTTTAAGAACATGGATGAGGAAATATTCAAAAAATATTTGTCTTGCTACATTTGGAATTCAGCTTCTGCATTTTGTCATCCCAACATAAATTTAACAAAGACTCTATTGAGAGAGTACAAAGAAGAGCCACAGCATCAAACACTTGCCATATTCGAAAAGGCTAAAAGAGCTTGATCTGGTGACACTATCCTACAGAAGAACCCATGTTGATCTACTAGAATTATACAGGATAACCTCAGGTTTGCATGCCTTTGACCAAGACTGTAATTGCAGCATCTGTCCAGATAAAATCATGCTACAGCCATCACTAAGCAGTGTAACCAGAGGTCACAACAAGAAGCTACAAATTCAAACAGCCACCAGGGTTAGAAAGCACTTCTTCTCAGACAGATCCGCCCCTACCTGGAACAAGCTATCAGATGCCACAGTCTCTTCTTCAAACATAAACACATTTAAATCAAATCTCAGAAAAGATTTCAAGACACTGAATATTTGAGTATGAATTTTCGAACTAAATAATAAACCACAGTAGGACTCCATGCGTTGACCGTACTAACACTTAATATTATCCTGCTTGAGATACAAAAAATGTTCTGTTTTGAGTGGCTGTCATGATCCCTTTGTGATAAAGGATGCAAGTTTTTCAACCATTCGCTCACTGGATGCTTTGATTAGACAATATAATTAGATGATCAAAAAGGGTCTGTCTAATGTCATTCTTATTATACATTTATTTACTCGAGACTAGTGACCTCATCTTAGTTTTTATAGTCACAACGTTCCAGCTGCTGTACCCTCCAGCCGTATTCAGGTGTCTATTGTAGTTGGTAACCTTCTGGGAATTTCAAACCGAACCCTTTATTCAATCCACAGGGTGTAAATTGTTCTCATTCTGCTGTCCATGCTAGAGGTTATCTCATATTAGTTAATTCTTCCTAGTTAATTTGTCCTTGTGATGTTGCTTGAAATAAGGTATTGCTCTTCCACTGAACCAGAGTATATGATTTTTTTTTACACTACCCAACCCAGGGATTGAACTCATGATTACCAGGCAGGTTACTAGATAAGCTTAACCAACATTTTTAGAAAGTCATTCTGTTGTAGAGTTATTACAGTGCTGATATTGTACCACTTTGGAAACTGACACAATTTCAATGCAAGGCCAGACCAGTTTTTGAAGGGATTACTAATTGAAGATCTTTGTAAGAAATAACTTTGGGTAACCCATGTGTATTTTATACAGAAAATGCCAAAGATAGCTTTTCTGACTTACCTTAGAGAGAACTCTGGGCAACTTTGATAATGATTCTGTACAGACTTCCCAGATATCTATACAAGAAGGCAACATGGTTGACAAACAATAAGATGGAGCTGAGATATCATTCTGGGTATATTTGGATTGGGGAGAGACTGGTACATCTAAATGAACAAAAAACAAAATGTACAAATTAATGTAACTAAGTATAAGCTGAAAAAACACATTAAATTATAATAAGACCTTGAATGGTTAAGGTATTGCTGTACAAATTAATGTAACTAAGTATAAGCTGAAAAAACACATTAAATTATAATAAGACCATGAACAGTTAAGGCACTGCTGTACAAATTAATGTAACTAAGTATCAGCTAAATAAAAAACAGCATTAAATTAAAAGACCTTGAACAGTGCGTTTTTTTTAATAGTATGGGAAAATTTTCGAATTAATTAACCATATTAATCGAGGTATACCTGTATTTTGAAAATGAAATAGAAAATAATTATCTACAGGATTTTTGTTTGTTAGTCAATGTATTTCAGTACTATCATTTTCTTATACCACCAAAAAGGCAAATGGTTAAGAAAGGATAGTAAAACTTTTCTACAAAACTTTCTTGGTATAAAATAAATGAATTCCTTTACCTTTCTGATCAGCCATTTGTGTTGTTTGTGAAAGAAACTTGGAAGGAGGTAACATGATGCTCCACATCAAATTTAGACAATTCAAAATATATTGTTGCTCTGAAGTTATCTGCAACTGCAAATAAAAATAAAAACTGCTTTAAACAGCAGCTTTATGTATTTGGTTCAAAGATGAAAAGAAATCTCTTATAATTATAACTAGAAATCACCCAGGATGTGCATACCATTGGCAGGGGAAGTAATTGTGCATGGATCTGCTCCAAAATTTAATCACTTCTACTGTAATCCACTGAACCTTTCCACAAAATTTAATTGAGAAATTTTTGAGATATTGTGAGGACAGACATGAACTTTTGATGACATTATGTAAGTGAGGTAATTGTGCATTGATCCACCCCAAAATCTAATCACTTCTTCTGTAGCCTATTGCCCACCCTTATTTGATTTAAATTCATTGAGTACTGTTGGAGATATCCATTTCCAGGGAATTTCATTAAAATTCATCGAGAACTTTTAGAGATATCGTGTGGACAGACATGAGCGTATACATGAATGTATGAAAAAAATGGATAAATATCTTTCAATCAAAAAACTATTCCTGGATCCGCACCAAAATTTAACCAATTCTTCCTTAACCCATTGCCCACCCTTATTTGATTTAAATTCATTGAGTACTGTTGGAGATATCGTGTGGACAAATAGACAAGGAGATGGACACAACCGAATACATATACCTCCTCAACTTCATTGGCAGAGGTAAACAAATGAGAAGCAGATAATAACTTAGGTTTTCAGACATACATTTAAATTTTGTTGAACAGAGAGATAAACTTAAGTTAAAGGGAAATTATGAATCACCGCCACCCATATATGCTTCTTTTTACCTCGTAAATTAAGCAGTGCTGGTGGTAAAATTAAGTTGCCTCGATAAAAATGCTTTGAACCATAAATTCATGATTTAAAAAAACAAAACAAGCGTGAATGTGGCCAGACACAAACTAAGGGACCAATTTAGCATAAACTTACATTGCATATTGAGCCCCACTCTAAAAACCTATTATGGGGAGAATTTTCAAGAAACAAAAAAATCATTTTCCCTACTCATTGAGGGGGAGTGTGTGTGCAAAATTTCAAGTTTCTACTATGAACAGTTAGGGCTGGGCAAAGTCCGGATACATAGATAAATACATAGATACCTGAACCAAGCAATAAACCAGTGTTGTGGGTAGCAGTGATTAATAAAAGAATCATCCTGATATACTATTTCCAATGACTCATTGTAATATGGTTGTGAGTGTTTAAAAAAAACCTTTCTTCTTTCTGTCTAGCTTGAAAATGTTATTAATCACTGCTACCCACAACACTGGTTTATTGCTGGGTTTAGATTATTCATGTGCTCTGACATTTATATGTATCTATTTTTCTATCTATGTATCTGGACATTGCCCAGCCATAACCGTTCATAATAGAAACTTGAGATTTTGCACATACACTCCCCTCAATGAGTAGGGAAAATGTCCCCCCCCCCCGTCCAAAATAGGTTTTTAGTGTGGGGTTCAATATGCAATGTTTGTGACTGTTTATTTTTTGAAAATTCATACCTTTTCTAGTGTTCACAGCCCCACAAAAAGCGAGAGAAGTAACTTATTCATAGATCATCCCTTTTTCCAACTTTTTAATTGATCACTCCCAATACAGCATATGTGGGTGGCAGTGATTCATAATTTCCCTTGGAATGCTAGTTTTGTTTTTTACTTTTACTAATTGTTATTCTTTGGAAAAACATATTCATAAATATCCAAATCTTGCACAAAATAGAATATAATTATTGTCATCATCAATAGAGAAAATCTTGATCAGAAGCCCTTCATGGCCTTGAATTGAGGTCATCTAGTGCAGAACAATACCAGAGTTCAGAAGATTCCATATCTATTTTTACTTGTTTGGAAAATGAAGCCATGAATAACATATAAATACCTGAACACAAAAAAGAGAATAACATCTACTTTTTCTGATTGAATGCCTATATTTGCATGTGTAACCAAACGAGCAGAAAACAAACTTAGAATAGCACAGAGAGCCATGGAAAGAGCAATGCTAGGGGTAACGCTAAGAGATAGAAAAAGATCAACATGGATCAGAGAAAAGACTAGAGTAAAGGATATTATACAACTAATTAAGCAACAAAAGTGGAGATGGGCCGGCCACCTAGCGAGAAGAGATGACAATAGATGGGGGAAAAGACTAACAGATTGGTGCCCATGGGATAGTAAAAGAAGTAGGAAACGGCCAGACACAAGATGGCGGGACGAGATAGAAAGGTTTGCCGGTAAGACTTGGCAGAGATTAGCACAAGATAGGTTGTCATGGAAGGAGATGGGAAAGGCCTTCGTCCAGCAGTGGACTTATAACGGCTGATGATGATGATGATGATGATCTATATGTCTATCTCATAAACTACCAAGAAACTACATGCATAACTGGGATTTTTATAGGATAGATATAAACTCTGTTTATATTTTTTACATTAGAAAGCTTAAATTCTAGATTGAAATCTTCCTTTTTATTGAACTAAAAAGTTTCATCTCCTTTCTTCAGTGAAAAAGCATCAACTCTATAACTTCCCCAAAAGAAAAGAAACAGAAATATATTCAATAAATAAAACTCAAGCAAAATTGCATAAGACTAAAAATGATCTTAATTGGTTTTCTATGAATTTCCATTGGAATAAACTGACCAACCTCTGTGGGCATTCTGTATAAATGGCACCCTTCAGGAGAATCCAGAATATGGTTTGGTAAGGCATCGAGAGTTTGTATCAGGGCTGGAAGCTTTGTGTTGTTCTGAAAGAATGCGGCTGGAATTTTGTACTTGGCTGAAACAACAAAAAGTGTGGGATTTGATTGACTTTCTTTTCTTTTCTTCTCATAGCTGTGATGTAAAATAAATATTAAGTCATTACAATTCACTGATGTCCTCCCTGGTTTGTCCAGTTAGGTGTAGATTATTAACAACAATGTCCCTTAGAATCATCTTTATCATTTTTATTCTCAAAGTATCTTACATATATATATACAGGGTATCCCTAAAGTCTGGACACATAGGCAAAATGCATATTTTCAATAAAAGAAATTTGAACAACATTTTATTTAATTGAAATATTAATAAATAACATCTTCAATGTGTTTTCCACCATTTGAGATGCAAAGTTCAATGCGCTTTGCGAGATTCACATGAACCCGATGTATTAACTCCACATTTCCGTCAATTTGAGCACATTCATTTATGATGCGTTCCCTTAGGTGTCTCGTAATTTTTATAACTTTCTTATTTCAACAAACCCATATTTAATCTGTGGGGCAAAATAAATATAGTTAGTTATAAATAGTGATATTTCCTATGTATCCAGACTTTAGGAACACCCTGTATATATTGTGGCAAATGTTAGTGATCCAGAAAGTGATTCTAAAGGGGAAAAGAATATATATATTTATTACTGATATACTGTAATTCTTTTTTAAAGCATAATAAATTTACCATTAACTAAAATCTTCAGCTTCTGGTGATCAAATATCTAAATGCAAGAGAAAATTTCACAAAAACTGAAATGACTCACATTTGCTGTATTCAAAATCTTTTTTGACAGCACTCAGTGAAATCAACTGTTCCACCATTGCAGCCAAACAGAATCGATCTCCTGCATGTTGTAGATGACGTCCAAATATGCCCTGAACAAGAAAAAGGGGCATTTATATGTTTATAGAATTCTCTAGAAACTTAAACCATTTATTTTTAATTCTATTTCAAATCACAGGAAAAGGTTAAAACAAAACAATTTTGATTTAAAAATGACTATAATACATATTTATTCAAAATATCTATAGAATAAACATTCATAAAAAAGATACTGAAAGTTAGTTACAGGACCTTGATTAATGAAAAAATCTCAATAAAATCTCAAAAACTTTTCATGATTTTTAAAATAATTTATTTTACAATGGTTTTATGAATTGTTTTAAAACAAATCATCAGCTTGGTATTTTCAGGGTTAAAATAACAAGCCTTTTTATTGGCTGAAAATCAACCAATGAGAAGCCGCCAAAGAGTACAAAGGTGATTCAAAGATTGCATCAATCTCTTTTTTTGCACCGGGTCGTCGCAGAGACAACACTGCCCACATTTTGTTCTGAGGGCTTCAAGCATTTCTGGCATGGGCAAATGCTGCCCCATCCCCAAAATCTGAAGAGACTTTGCTGATTCGGATCTGCAACCACTGTGTTATCTGGCCAATTTCGGCACGTAAACGGAAATGTTTATGCAACTTGCTTCTGAACTCAGGATGAATACTTGTGGTAAGTCACGACTTGATTAAATATTCATGAAACCATCACAATAACTTTATTGTTGAATTCAGTGAGGTTATCTTTGGAAGTTTATTAATTGTTACTCAGACGAATCTTTGTATACATACAAAGAACGCTTTCGTACCACTAAAACTAATTAGCAGTAATTTTCCGTAGTGTGGGAGTTGACCTTAAAATAATTCCCACATTTAATGGAAAATCTCCTCATTGGAATGATAATAAAAACACTTTTATTATCATAGAATTTGATTTAGCCCATATAAAATAGTTATGATCATCTGATTATAAAACTTGGAATTTAGTATAGCAATTCAAGCATTCTTAGGTTTTTGTAAAGGCAAACAATGAAGAAAATAAGATTTTCTTTCACTAAATGCAGAAGTAAAGAGAAGTATAAAGTATTGAAACATTCTTAAAATTGAAATTAAAATTAACAGATCTAAAAAAATATGCTTCATTAACTCTTAGAGGAAAAAAACAAAATAGCAAAAGTGATAAGATGCTGTGTATTTATTATTTTATAAGATCAGACACAAATGGCATAAATTGGTCAACTGTTGAAACTGAACTAAATCTGTTTACTTAGTCAAATTAATATGGAAACTTATATAAATAAAATTAGTAATTATCTCTAATCCATTGTTGATATTGTAAAGCATATCAAGTTAAGGTTTATTGTTTCTGATCCTTTATTATTGTACATGGCAATTATCAAATTAGCATCTCATAAATATCTTCTGTTTTACTGGTAAATACTTCATTTGTTAGTTTTTGGGGGCTATTTAGGCTGAAGATGTAATTAATTCATTAAAATAATCATATTCAATCTTTCTTGTTTGTTAATCTAATTTTGATTACTTTAAGTTTATTTCTAATAATAACTTTCTTTTACTATATTCATAATTTCATAACATAATTATCATATTACAATTTGTTATCAATTACAACAAAAAGAGAAAATAGAGAAAAGACATACCTCTGAAAGTATATTACGAATTGCAGCCCAAGACACTACACGGGTGGTTTGGCCACCCCCAGAGACAGTAAATGTTACTGAATCCTTAAATTCTGTTCCAGCAAAATCAATGGCTTCCTGAAATAGAATGAGATTTTGGAATCATTCTTTATTTCATTTCATATCTCTATCTGCCTTTCACTATTTCTAATGATATTGTTAGAACTTTAAGTTTCAGAGAAACCAAACCTAAAATTATCACACTGTCCAAAAATTATATTTACTGCTGAAAAATACTTTTCTAAATTAAAAAAACACTTGTAATAAGCCAGGTAGCTGTGATGTACCCCTGGTGACATAAGGGAGCAAACACCTCGAGTTACCTACCTTGCCACAACCCATAAGACGGAAGTGAGTTCCCGGTCATGCACCGGGCAAATCGGGGTAAAATAAAGAGAATTGCACAAAGTGGAGGGACGAACAGTCCTCTCTCTGACGGTGATTGGTAAACACCACATTTGTCTTTGTCCTTTGTTCCTTTGCTTCATCTTTCCTGTTCAGTGAGATTCCCACAAGCTGAGAGACACTACAGTAGCTAATACCAGTTGGTGTAGTACAGCCATTCTCAACCTTTTTTAAGAGCTCTTTTCTGGTTCAAGGGCCTACTGTCAAACAACGATACAGCACAAACAAATAGACAGAAATTCATTTTCATGGGTCTAAATAACCCATTAGAAAAACGATTCTGTGGCGCCAGTTATGGAAATCGACATGATTATGACATCAAAAATGATCAGTAACATGATTATGACTTAAGGATCATTCCAACCTGAAAATAGACAATGGAATGAAGACATTCTGCCCCCACGCTTCAATGAGGGCACCTCATCCCAGCATTCTGAACCCACCCCATTTACGACACCCACCTAAACAAGACTGTAGGGTACAATGGCCGAAACATTGAGGACAACAGTCTGATGAAAAAATCTCTGTATATAAATTCATTTATTATCATTTCAGTCTATGATCCCATGAGAATGGCTGGAATGTAAGCTGACTGACTTAAGAGCCACCGAAATTGGACAGAATTTTATGCTCTTTTATACTCATTATTTGCTTCCTTTTAAAACATTACATCTATATTTTACTTGTATGTAAGTATAAAAGAAAGATAGTTTGTTGATTATTTATGTTATCATGATTTTCCATAATTCTGAAGTAGGGGTAGGATCATTATGAGCTGGCAACATATTGTAATTCACAAAGATATTAAAATTTGTTGGATGCAGCAAACATGAAACAAGTCAAAATCATTACTTTGTTTCTTGTCCTTAACCCTTTCAAGACTAACCTATTTGTAATGTTTATAAATATATTTATATATGTATGCTTAATATCAATAATCATGCCGAAGCAGTGCTACCCAACAGACTCCATAAGAAACCCTGTTTCTAGTACCGGAAACCAGGGCCTGCAAGTGGGAGTTGGGAAGAGTCTCTTTGTCCACAGGTGATCACTCTGAATGCATGCATCTTTGTTCCTCTCTCTTCTTTTTCTAAACATAGCTAAATATGGTCCTAACCAAACGTGTTTAACCAACACAGCTAAAAACAGAAAACAACTAACTAACAAACAAACAGTAAAGACATAATACTATTAAGGTTCTCAATACCTGAAATTTTAAAAGGGTATAAGCCAAAAACATGTTAATTTTTATTTAGTGGTTAACAGAAACAATTCTTTTATAAAATAAAAAGAATTTCCATATTTTGAAGAACCAAAACCATTATGGAATATATTTGTCCCATTAGACATTTATAGTTTGTTGTGTTTATTATTTTTTGTGACACATACATCCCATTATCTACAATACATATATATCCCAGCAGTCATAGAAACCTCGGGATATATATGTTCCAGGAGTCTCAAAAGGGTTAAATGATTACATGAATCATGTAAAATTAACCAAAACTTTGAAATATAAAAAAAACAATCTCCTTAAAGTATTATACAGGTATAAATATCAAATCATCCAGTTCAGCTTGAAAAACAATAAAGCCAAGATATGCAATTTGTGGAAAAACCTTAGAATCAGAAATGTCAAAGTTTAAGAAATGTAAACCCACAAGCAATTCTGAAGAGTCATTCTTCCAAATGTCTTCAGGGTAGAACCAGGTATTTTTCAGACTGGCACGGAGCCGCAGGGTGGCATGCAGAAGGCAGATATTGTGAATCATGGCTGGCCACAGAGGATTGGAACTTATCTTCAAAATGTCAGGGTCTATGTAGGAGAATGATTGAAGCATATTGTCCTTCACATGCTACAAAAGAAAATTCAAAGAAAATCAAAGTGTATTTCTTACTTTTGCCATTTGTTTCTTCTTTATGAAATAGTGCAAATGATTTTAGTAACTACTTAAAGACTAAGTTCCCTTTTGAATATCATCACTTGAAGAAGCAACGTATATAGTGATAGAATTTAATTCATAAATATAGATCAGAGCTTTCCAAACTTTTCCCATTAGTAACACACTTTTTAAAAATAAAATTATTTGCAACACATATTGTCATGACCTCTGGACAACAGGAGTTGGCTTGTGCTATTTTTTAGAAGCATTTCTTGCTTGTCTAGACAGTTGACCTTAGGGTCAACCTCAGCATCTCAAATTTGCTGCACTTTTAGATAAAATCACCAGTCAGAATCAACTTGTGGACATGCTTGGTTTGGCATTTCTTAAATCAGGCCATATCTAAAGATCAGCTAAATCTTCTAAATGATAACCACACTCTATTCTATTTTTCCTCCCTATTGTCTCAACTATTAACCAGTATTAAAGCCACTAACTAATGCTAATAGTTAAGAAGAAACAGATGAACTGAAAGAATTGACTGATCACTTTGTGTTTCTACATAGAAAAAAAGGTAGTTTGTCTTTTTATATATTGTTTGACTTTGTGACTTACTTAGAAGCCCAAGTCATCACACATATCATTATAAAACATTATTATTACAATTCTTATGACTACTTTTTATCTTCATCTTAAATTTTATTAGTTGCTTTTTATTGTAACTTTTGCCCAGACCAATTACCCACTGGCAGTGAGCAAATAGCGAGTCCCACCCAAGACTTATTCTTTATTTTCCGATCAACGCTATTTGTTCACTGCCAGAGGGTAATTGGTCTGAGCAAAAGTTAGGATAAAAAGCAACTAATAAAATTTAAGATAAAAGTAAAAAGTAGTCATAAGAATTTAAATAATAATGATTTATAATATGTGTTGCAAAAAGTTTTATTTACAAAAATAAAAACGGTGACATGATTATGTCAGCAAATTTTATCAGTGCTAATGTTATCCCAACAGTTCAACTGACTCAGGGAAAGTATCTTTTGAAAGATATACAAAATTATACTTAATTTTGCGACACACCTAGAGATTATCGGTGACACGCTAAAGTGTTGCAACACACAGTTTGGAAAGTTCTGTTATAGATGAATGTTTTTCCAGTGTATTAACAGCTCTATTATAAACAATTTGAACATGTTTTGAAGGCAAAATACTCATTATTAACATTCATTTGTGAATTTAACATATTGATGAGATGAAGGAGCTGCAGTTGACCATACAATCTAAATTCACAGCTGCTTATGAAATGTGATGCACTTTCTTTTATTAAAACTAATAAAAAATACAAATTGAATACTTACAATAGGAGAGTCCATGACGAGCCTCAGAGAATTGTTTAAAAGGTGAGAAGGAATCTGACATGAGTTAACATCAATGGAAAGCCAACATCGAAACATTGGGTTGACAATTTTCTTCTCTTTCAACCAAGATAAAATATTCACAAGAAGATCTGGCCAGCTGTGGGCATTGTTTAATAACAACCAAATGCCCTGCAAGAATAATAGATCCTTATTTGTAATCATAACTAGTCTCCCAAATGAAAGAGAATCAATAAAGAAAATATTTATAAAGAAAAGAGAAAAGAGATAAATGAAAACAGGTCTGATTAGTCACACCATAGAAACCGTCATGCGACCAATGTCTTTTGTCAGCATGCCGTGTTGGGGGAGATCAATTAAAGAATTGCAAAAAGGGTTGATCAATGAATGAAAGTTACTTCTCTCGCCTTTTTGATCACTAAAAAAGTCCAAATTTAAAAAAAGAACAAACGTGAATACTGCTGGACACAAACTAAGGGGCCGATTTAGCATATACTTACATTGCGAATCGACCCCCCCCCCCAAAAAAAAACCTATTTAGGGAGGGGAATTTAAAAAAAACAAATAAGATTTTTCTAGATATAATAAGGAGCAAATGTTGAAATGTTCAGCCCTCTAGCTCCATTGGTGCTGCCTGTACGCGCGATACATACTTTGGACTTTATTAGTGATCACTGCCCAACAAAAGGCAAGAGAAATAATTTATTCATTGATCACTCCTTTTTCCAATTTTTTAATTGATCACCCCAATACTGCATGCTGCCAAAGACATTTTGACAGTTTCTATTGATTGACTAACCAGACATGTTTGATTTTTTAAAAATGTGTGCTTGATTTTGTTAATACTTTGATGTTTATTCACATCTTATAATAAAATATATTGAAATGTTTGTAAAAATCAACAATACTTTCTTAGATTGATGATCAAATATTGATATTAAAAGATTTATTCAAAAGATTACCTCACTCATTTTCTGCCAAATAAACCTCTTAATTTTTGCTTCCACCATGGATGAATAGATAGAAACATTCAAGGAAATCGTTTCAAAATTCCCTTTTCCTTTAGAACAATTGGAAAAGTAGACTTCAGCAGTAATGCTTGGATCAAAAGCAAGCATTAAGATTGGTGTAGTTGGGTTGCTTTGGTCCATAATTAGTGGGATGTTTAGCAAAGAATCACTCACAAACCTGAAAAGACAGTGATTTAGAGAAATAATTAAATGAGTTAATTCTGTGTTAAGTAAATGAAAATAACCAGGTTGAACAAAAAAACAACCAATCTTCAAAATAATTGCATAAATGTAAATGGTGCAGGTGATTATTTCTTGTTGTTTGTGTTGTTAACACAGTGTTTCGGCTGATCCATTCTATGGCTTTCTTCAGGAGTACTATCCAAATGTGATGGTGGTAAACAGAAATTTTTTCTCCAATGGTAGCAACGCTTATAACGTAGGATTCGGGTGTTTTCCTTTCCTTTCATTTTTAGGCCTCCTGGATGTCCATACCTTGTCCCCGTTGAGTAGCAGAAGCCACATTGAGTTGAAATCCACACTTGTTTGACATACACTCAGCCGACATGTTGATGTATGCTGCTTCTTTGCCACCATCACATTTGGATAGTACATCTGAAGAAAGCCGTAAAATGGATTGGCTGAAATGTCATGTTAACAACACAAACAACAACAAGGTGTTCAATTGTCCGAAAAACACTTTGAATGTTAATGACCCTTCTCAAAACTATAGACAGTATCTATGCAATAAATTGTTTGCAAATTGACTGAATTTTAAAAGAATTTTAAAAGATCTCTTTATAGTTATTGTCTATAATTTTGGGAAGAGTCATTAACATTCAAAGAGTTTTTCGGACAATTGAACTCTTTCTTCTTGTTATTTTAAAATATGAGAATAATAACCTACATAAATTCCAGAATATCAAGCTGATCTCATGAGCATAGGACTGAGAAAACTTTTGATACAGACTCACTTATTATATACTGATTTACTTGGACTACTGTCCTCATCTTGGTTGTTATAGTCACAATGTTTCAGCCGTTGTACCCTTTGACCTTCTTCAATAGTCTGTTATAGTCGGTGACCTTTTGGGAATTTGAACCAAACCCTTAGATTGTTCTCATTCCACTGTCCATGCTTAGAGGATATCTCGTATCAGTTAATTCTTCCTAGGTAATTTGTCCTTGCAATGTTGCTTATCTGCTTCTTCCACTGAACCAGAGTATATGAATTTGTTTTGCATTACCTGACTCAGGGATTGTACTCATGACCTCCCAGCAGGTTACTAGATATGATTAACCACTAGGCCATGTGCCCCATAGGACGACACCTGAAGAAGGTTGGAGGGTACAACATCCAAAACGTTGTGACTATAACAACCAAGATGAGGACACTAGTCCAAGTAAATCAGTATGTAATAAGTGAGTCTGTATCAAAAACTTTCTCTGTCCTATGCTTATGAGATCAGATTGATATTCTGGAATTTATGTAGGTTATTATTCTCATATTTGTGACAGTTATATTTACATACAGATAGTAAACCTGAAGAAGGCCATAGAATGGATTGGCTGAAATGTTGTGGGAACAACACAAATAACAAGAAGGATGAGTTCGATTGTCCAAAAATCTCTTTACAGCATTAATATGTTACAAATATCATGAGTGAAATGAATTCACAACCTCCAGGTAGGTTACTAGATATGATTAACCAACGGTTTTATCCACTAGGCCATGTGCCCATGGGACAGACACCTGAAGAAGGCTGGAGAGTACAACATCCAAAACGTTGTGACTATAACAACCAAGATGCGGACACGTAAATAAGTGTATAAAAATGGTAATTTCTCATCTCAGAGATTCAGACAAAAATCAACAGACTCACTTGTTTCCCAAAAGAGTCGTAATGAAGACTGTGGTTAGTTGGATCACTCGGTCACCTCTCAATGCCCGTAAGACACAGAATCTTTGTAGAGGTGTCAGAATCTTATTAAGTTTATCAGGTAAATTACAAATCTCTGGAGATTCACTTTCATACAAAGTTTTCCAGCTGGTGTCTTTGCCATCTTTGTTCATATTCATGAAAACTTCAAAGAACCATTCAAATTTCATTGCTAAAGTCTGCAAGTTGCTGAAGACTTCATCTGGCATCCAGTCGAAGCAGTTCTTGGGTAACAGATTGGAAGCATTTGTGATGGAAGGTAAAGTCTGCAATGCTGATGTAGGAGAAATAAAGAATTCTCTTTCTCCTGCCTGGATTCGACCTTCATTAAGTTCTATCTGTATCATGAAAAAAAAAGA
>VCCN01001495.1:348020-358953 GCA_006491835.1 Architeuthis dux | reverse complement strand
AATATAATAAAAAATAAAAAATTTGGTAAATAAAAAAAATGTATATATATTCATAAGAGTATTTTTCATGTTTAACAAACTTATCATATAGGCGATCACATAAAGTATGAGATTTTGATGTTACTTTAATATGAATTAATTTTTTCCAGTAGATTCCATTTAGGTTTAAATGTTGAACAATTTTCTTTGTTTTTGATTTTCGTAATAAATCCAATTTTTCTATCTCATTCAAAAATAACTTTTTTTTCTGTGTTGAGCAAAACAAGTGTTTAAACACTAATCAATGTTCCTTTCCGTAAGTTCATTTTCGAGGCTTCTGAATTTTTCCTAAGTTTTTGTGAACAGTATATCACAGTTGACTGATTGCAAAAGCAATAAGGAGCTGAGTAAATGTCAAAGACACTTCTAAAATTTCCCTAACATTGTGCAACGGATGGTGCTGGATACTTTTACTCAATCTAATAATGACAAAATTTCTGTTTAGGTAAATCAGTTAACTGTAGTATGTGGTTGAACTTACAGCAAGGAACATCGGTTGATGAAGACTTTGGAGTAATGGAATACATTTTCTATTACAACAAATCCACTCAGGACATCTCATGATGATTACTACTACTAACAAACAGCCTAAGAACATACATGCATCAAAGTGGATGTCAGTCCATTATAAATTGCTCACTGATAGACGTAACATGAAATGCATAGATTTGGCTTCTTTACACCAAATCTGTGGGTGCATTTGTAGTGCTTATGTGTCTGGTTGGGTATATTTGCTTTCTTGATCTTGTGTTCTTCAGAGAATTAAGTGAGATGTTCTCAGTTATCCATTAGTTGAAGTGTCAAAGTGTATAGTAAAAGACTGAAGAGTTAAGCAATCAACGAATCGGGAACTTTCTGTTTATCTTAGATCTCGCTGGCCGATTTCAAATACACACAACAAATAAGAAGAATCTTCTAAGTTTGATTCATTCTTCTTAGATACTAGAAGATCATTAGGGCACCTTCAATAGCATGCCAACAGAGTTGGCTGCTCATTGCAATTCAAGAAGAATTTTTACAATCTGGCTGCATCCTATTCTTTTCTAATATGACATGGTTATAGCGCATATCACAGTAGTATTTAGTCATTGCCTGTTACTTGGTGAATGCTATCCAAAGCTATGTTGCTGTTTAACTTTAGCAATCAAATATTTCATTCAATATGCTTTTTATTCTTAAATCTACTCACCATTATTAAAAATATATTCAAAAAATTCTTTACTTAAAGAAAATTAATTGAAATTCTTTAACTCTTTTAGCTTTTCAAGTTATTCCCCATATCTTTTATAATAATAAAACATGACAAACAAAAAGCAATGCATTCAATTATAATTCTATACACAAAAGAGTAAAATGATTGTGTGATAATGTTTAATGAGATCTTTTTACTACATGAACATTTTTCAAAAGGATTAAAATAAACTTGAAAACAGAGAAAGCATTATTTGTGCTTAGAGCAGAAACAAAAAAAAATCTTCAGGTAACCTTTTTATGAAAGAACTAGTTAATCCCCATGAAAAAAAATCACGGATATATTTGAATTTCTATGAGATGATTTTTCAGAAAAGAAACTACTGAACTTGTTTCAGTGTAAGAGTCAATTATTTCAAATGATGGGTAGGAGATTTTTTTTATCAGCAAAATTCTTACCTTTAAGTAGAAGAGTCCATTGGTATGGACAGAGAAACAGAAATGGTCATACTATTAATTACATAAGTAGATACGTAAAATAAGCTTGAAAACAGAGAAAGTATTATTTTTGCTTGGAGCAGTAATAAAAATAATCTACAGGTCACCTTTTTATTCAAGTTTATTTTTTCACCATCAGAACTCTTCACAGCCACAATTTGTATCTTCTTTTCATTTTTAGAAAGTTCATCATTTTCATTCTGCATTGTAGCACTAATCTGCAAAAAATACAAATGGGATTATCAGGGCACTTGCAAAGATATCTCAGGATTACTTGGGTTGGCATAAAGGATTAGAGTATAGTATAATTAAACAAAATTCAAGTTACTATATACTTATTATCTCAGAATTAAATTTCACTGTTCTCATTTGCAATCTCTTTTAACTCTTAGATTCATAGACTGCTTGTAACCGCTGTGTGAATAGGATTTTAAAAAAATGGAACTCTTTTGTGAATTGAATTAAAAAAATCTTTTTAAAATTACCCAAAAGTGCAAGGGAGGTAATTTTATTCAGAAGTTATTCCCCTTGTATTACTTTTATTTTTTTACTAGAATGAATTTAAGAGTTAAAATGGCATCTTTTATCTGTTACCATTTAGTGATTAGTTTTCATAAGATTCATCATCAACATATATAAAATGAAAATGTGTATCCATATATTCTTTTGTGAGTAACACTTTTTTACATCACCAGAAGAGTCCACTATATAGAGATATGTGAATTGACCAACTCTATGCAGTGGACTCTTCTGATGATGTAGAAATAGAAATTTGTGTATGTTAAACTTGATAAATAAAACTCTATAATTATTCAATTGAATTTACCTTTATTTTAGTTTAATATTCCAGAAATATTGAACATAAACAAGAAAATGCAGAGCAACATTATGTTTTTCATATTTCATAAGTATAATACAATTACAAAATTACTTAAATATTGATGTCATTTTCTGATGGTATGGTTAAAGTAGTTATATAAGAAAATTAAAGCTTACATCTGAAACTGTTTCTTCATTCATAACTTCTGATTGGCAGATCTGGAAATCCAATTCTTTGTTGCTATTGTGTATGCTTTGTGTTTCAATGTGAGCTATGTGACCAAATAAAGACCTGGAAAATAAAATCAGAAAGATTCATAAAAGCAAATTATCTTCAATGATTTTGTATACAGAATTATATAAATGTTATACTCTTATATAATTCAAGTATTTTAGATTAATAGAATTAATAGAAAGTCTGCTTATAAACATTTTTCTCAATTTAAATGTTTTAATATATTTAATCCTCTTGGATTTTAGTTTGATTGTCAGAGAAAAATATATTCTAGAGTGGTAGATGAAATAAATTAAATCTGAAAATCAAACCAAGCTGTGAAGCATAAAAATAAGATTTTAAACATTGGTTATCATTCAATCTTTCAAAGCCATTTGCTTCTCAAGTCAAATTGCCAAAAGGCTGCTGTATAGTCAATTTCAGTCATACATGAACAGTCACACAAGTTACAGGTGTTATGATATACTACCACGAAAAGGTCATTTCAGGGTCAAACACCTGTGTGGAAATGGAAGTGATCTGGTCACCTTAGCATATGCGTAGGTGTCCCAAAACAGGATGTGGAAACTGGAAACGACACCAATATTGGCGTTCAAACCTGATAAAGGAAGCTAAGAGAGGCAGAAAAACTCAGACCCGAACACAGAACAGAGACCCAAGCAGCCAGGAGGCAGACCGCCTAGGGCTGGGAAAGCATAAGACCAAGTTCCCCTGTTCGGAACGGTCTCTCGGCACCCATTATCTCTCTCCCACTCTTCACTCTCTGGCCAAAGAAGTGTATGCTATGAAATAAAAATATGTCTCATATTTTTACAAGCAAGTTTTTCGAGTCATCCTTTTTGATTGTCCAAGTTCACGATTTTCCTCCCGACGACGAAGGCACTATACAACACAGGCTTTCAAAGTTACTAAATGCACAAAATCTTGGCGTCTTTAAAAAAAGAATGCAGAGTGCTAAAGGATAAGTGACTAAAAAATGTAAAATAATAGTGTTGAAGTACCATATATTCTTTAATATAAGACAAAGTTTTTTTACTAAAATCAGCAGTTTGACTCAGGTCAGTCAAAAATGGTCAGTACTTTTGCTTATATGAATACAGAGTTGACAGAAACAATGCATATTAGTGAGTGATAATGTCCATTGTTTTAACCCAATTCATTACCGTGGTTCTGTATGAAATGCTATGTAGGTAGTAAAAGGTGTGTATTGTGTAATATCTTTTTAGAATCATTTTTTCAGGTAGATTCGTCATCACTGATGAGAATTTCACTTTTACGATCTGAAAACAATGATCGATATGTTGAAGATGAAAGAAATTCATGTTTCAGTGACAGCTAACCAAGTGCCACAAACGGTGAATTCTTAAGAAGGGTATATCTCTCATGAGGAAGTTATGGCAAAATAATGGACTCAGCTTATTTTCAAGTCTGTTGATTTTCTGAAATTTTATGCTCAATTCCGAACCCTTATACTCACAGTCGACTTATATTCAAAAATATACAGTAAGTCTTTAGACAAGAAAAAATGAAGTTTACAAACAAAAGGATAAAGAAATGAAACAGAAAAGAGTTTTGAAATTATTCATACTTTAAGTAGGGTGTTACAGACTCCAAAGACTGTGTGCAACTGAGTATAGCCAGGAGGATCGGGTCTGAAATGAAGAAGAATCGGGGAAATTCCATTCTCTTCTTTTCTAAATAACGTTCCAGAGATCTGAAACAGGATTCCAAACCTTCCTGAATACTGAGTAGAATGGATGGTAATGGAACATCTCCACCACAACATGTCTGGTAAGGAAAAGAAACAAGTTAAGAGTGGAAAATATTCAACTGAAATCAGCACAAATATAAAAGTACAACATTTGACTCATTGCATTTGATAGGGTAAAAAACAAAACAAAAATCTCATACA
This sequence comes from Architeuthis dux, assembly GCA_006491835.1. Taxonomy (NCBI): domain Eukaryota; kingdom Metazoa; phylum Mollusca; class Cephalopoda; order Oegopsida; family Architeuthidae; genus Architeuthis; species Architeuthis dux. Next base: position 354,259 of record VCCN01001495.1, on the reverse strand, counting down.
AGACGAGTTAGTCACTCAATAGAAACTGTCATGTGACCAACGTTTTTTGGGTGATCAATTAGGAAATTTGAAAAAGGGGTGATCAATGAATAAGTTACTTCTCACGCCTTTTGTAGGATCACTAAAGATTCTGAATTTACAAAAATTGTAAACTCAAAATATAATATTAACTAAATCAAACAATTTCTATTATTAATTTTCGACTAGTATTTTCTTTCATCTTAATTTTTAGTTGCTTTTTATCACAACTTACTTAGGCCGTCATTCACAGCAATGAGTAAATAGCACGGAAATAAAGGATAAGCTCTTGGTGAGATTTGAACGCACGTCCCTTTTTGCCTCAGGGAAGCCTGGTTAAATGTTCCAGCTGCTCTAATCGACTGAGCCACGAGAACCCTACAGTTGGCAGAAGATCAAATCTAACCTTTAAACCTATCCCTCATTCTTCCCTGATCACTCTTGGTGCCATTTTGTCATTGTTTTTACACTACAACCCCAGGCAAATATTATGGAATCAGCACACTTAGAGGATGTTCAAACAGCTTTTTAGTCTCAGCATTGAGCTATGCCATAATCTTTTCCTCTACTTGATTTGGAAAAAAAATATGTTTTGCAAATTTCTGAGATTTCTTTTGTAAATCCTGCAAGTAAAAAAGAGACAAATTCAACAATTTATACCAACCCATTTTATCTGTTTAAAATATTATTGGGATGGAGTCAGTTAAAATGAAAAAGGTTGTGTTGAATTTAATCTGTTGAAGATTTTGAGAGTCCTTTTAGCAAAGAGAAGCAGGTTTTATAGCCTATATAATTTAAATGTTTTAATATAATTTGTTTGAGGTATATTTCATGAAGCCAAAATGTTAAACTATTAAAGAAAAATTGTTTTGTGTCATATCCGTGATTTGTTTATTTGCTGCAAAGTAAAAAAGCCGGGTGAACTTCCTCTAAGTGTGATGATTCCAGAATTGTTGTGGTATTAGTAGTATTAGTAGCAGCATTATCATAACCCATTTTAACTGAGAACTTTTAATATTAGATAAAATAGAGTTAGTTTCCCTAGACTCTACCAATTCCATTGAAAATCATTCAGGATTAAAATTCAAGGAAAATCAATCAAGAGAAAGTATGTTCATATTTCTTCTCACTAATCTATACTCTAAAATTTAATGAAATATTTTCAGTTTGTAGTTGAAGTTGAAGGAATCTTTTGGTAAATGATGTTATACTTTAGTTACTTTCCTCCTTAATATTTATCTTATCAATTTATGCTACAAGCAAAGCTTTCTGCAATAACACCATTCTGAATTTGCTTTCTCTGAAGAACACGTGTCGAGATGAAAGATTTATATTATTTTTAAGTGTTTAAGGAAATCAAGGGTTTAAGGAAATTGCTAAATTTACCAAACAAATGAAACTGATTTTTTTCTTTTCCACACAATAAATAATCATAGTTAGATCTTGATGATTTCCCCCCACTGACCTGTATCACATTTTTGGTTTCATAACTTTTCTTCATTATTTTTGTCCAGTTCACATGAATTGTTGCAAATCTCTGAGATTTCTTTTGTAAATCCTGCAAGTAAAAAAGAGACAATTTCAACAATTTATACCAACCCATTTTATCTGTTTAAAATATCATTGGGATGGAGTCAGTTAAAATGAAAAAGGTTGTGTTGAGTCCTTTTAGCAAAGAGAAGCAGGTTTTATAGCCTATATTTGATTCTTAATGTCTTATACGACTCTTACGATTCTTAAAGTCTTATATGACATTTTGCTTTGGTTCCAAAGTAACTACATGTATATTTCTACAGTGATATCATTTAGGAATAAAAATCTTTTGACTTTTTTTCTGTCATGACCTCTGGACAACAGGAGTTGGCTTGTGCTATTCTTAGAAGCATTTCCTGCTTATCTAGACAGTTGACCTCAGCGTCTCGGGTTTGCTGTGATTTTAGGTAATCACCAGTCAGAATCAACTTGTGGACTAGCCTGGAACACCTATTTCGGCGTCTCCTAAATCAAGCATATCTAAAGATCACCTGAATCTTTTAAATGCTAACCACACTCTATTCTATTTTTCCTCCCTATTTTCTCAACCACTAACCAGTACTTAAGCCACTAATACTTAAGAAGAAACAGATGAACTGAAGAACTTGACTGATCACCTTGTGTTTCTACATAGGAAAAAAGGTAGGTTGTCTTTTATATATATTGTTCGACTTTGTGACTTCCTTTGAAGCCATCACAGTTTCTGATAGTGACTACTGCGAAAGAATTACCTGTTGTTACTTTATTTGGACAAGTATCAAATCAGAATATCATATAGAACCTGTCATACTTCTAATTGCTTGGTTTTGAGAGTTAAAAACAGGAACATTATGCAAGAAGAACCACATTTTTTGCAATCAACATAAAAAGGGATGCATTTAGTCATGTTTTGTGGTTCTGAATGCTAAATTTCTTGAAAATGTTTTTTTAATAGAATTAAATTGTTAAATGAAAAAAAAGTTTTTTGTTTCTATCCTTCTAAAATCTTGTTCAGAATTTTTCAACGAGATTAAAAAAGTGAACTCACATTGTTATATGGAAGAGTTGCCAAACGTAGTAAGTTAATTTTGATCCCCCCTGCTCAAAATCCATAATGGCCCCTGCAATCTCAGGAACTAAAAACAGATTTTGTGCTTGTTCAAATAATTATGAGCAGTACTTTTTTATCAATGATAATTCATACATAAAAAAGTATTGCTCATAATTATTTGAACAAACACAAAATCCGTTTTTATTTCCTGAGATTGCATCCCTTGTTATGTTGATTGCAAAAGACTTGGTTCTTCTTGCATAATGTTCCTGTTTTAAACTCTCAAAAACAGGCGATTAGAAGCAAAATGGTTGTCTGTTCAAATACTCATGACAGGTACTGTATATTATAGGATGATGTTAATTCTGAAAAACACATTTGTAGGTAATCATTATTTGATTAAGAAACAAGAATGGTGGTTAATCATTGTATGTGGTTTGGTCGGACTATTTCTTTTGTCTTTGTTGTTTGTTATTCATTGGGAACTAGGTATACTGTAATGTCTCCATTAGTAGACATTGAACATACAAAAAACCTGGAAATTGAGAAGTAGTTATACACTGTACCCCCGCCTTTCCATCCCTAATTATTCACCACTTTTGGCTTTGTACCCTCCTGGCCTTCTCCGGGTCTCTGTTTTCTTCTGGAATGTCCAGAATAAATGAAATGATATGAAAAATAAACCCCATAGACTAGGAAAATAGTCCGACTAAACCTCATATAATGATTAAAACACCCTGTCTGACAAAATTCAGACAAGAATTGCAGTTAATGTTTAAATATTTTGATTCTTATATGCATCATCCTTAGAATATTGTTGACTGACAAAAATACTCTGCTAAAATTAACTACTTTATAAACATCACAGATATCAAATTGTGAGTGTTATCAAACTTGAAATGATGATAAAAAATAGCTTCAGTAATTTACCAGTATTGGTGATGTCAGTAATTTGCAAACCCTAGTATCCAGTCTGTTGCGATATTTAGTTTTTGTGCTAACATATTTAGAAAAGCCAGATTCACACAAATATGTTGTTGCAAACAGTAATAGAACTCGAATAGCCTGTTTTGATAAATCTGGATATTCGTCAAATATATCTCACCAGAAAATTGCTACTGGAACTCCTTCAAACTTAGCCTTTAACTGAGTATCTGAACTAATGTCAATTAAATTTTCATAATCCACTGCCAGAAATCCTGTTGGCTTTTCATTAACGTTGAATAGATTTTGTACCCCATAATTATCTTTGTTTTTCAAATTTGGAAAATGCTCAGTTGGAGATTCCACTAAGATGATTTTTAATATCATTGCGGATTTTAAGCTCTAAATTTTGTTCAGATTCTTGAAGGAAGTCACTAAGAATCGGAAAACGGTCAAAAGTATTTTTATTAAATTTTTATTAAAAGCCACATTATCTCGCGGAACCCCAGAAAATACTCTGCTAAAAGTAACTACTTTATAAACATTACAGATATCCAAATATCAAACTGTGAGTTTTATCAAACTTGAAATGATGATAAAAAGTAGCTTACTTTAGTCATGAACTTCTTACAGAATACAGCTTCTAAATGAATCCAGAGATTTTGAACATTAAGCCAAAGGTCAAGAACATGGCTGACTTCTTTCAATTTTTCAGACCAAGTGGCCACATCTTCTCGCATGGGGGCAATATGCTGTGACATAAGCATGTTCGCTAAAGTGACCTGTGAATCTTCCAACTGCTCCAGTAACCTTCCTGTAAAATCTTGATCAAGAACAATAGGTCCCAACTTCTTGTAATCTTGAAAAAGAAGAATTTGTTCCAACCATTCTTCTTCAATTTGGTTCATTTTTATTTCGAGTTCCATTTCTTTCTGTGCAACTTCACAGATTTCATTTATTTCAGAGTGATATCTGCAAATCAAACATAATAATTCAAGACATGGATTTATAAAATGATTATATGATATTTTCAAGTCCTCTATAATGTTAAAGATACAGTTTCTTAGTGAAATGAGAGAAAAATAATAAATTCTATATTAAGTTATTAGGAAGTAAATCTGCCTTAGACAGGAATTAAACATAGGCTCCTGAAATAAGTAAATATATTTATGAATGAGTCTCTCGATTCTGTTGAGTACAAAGAAATTGTTATGATGTTATTTTTTATTAATGAAAACAATAATAACGAATGGAGAAATAAAATGATTTAAAACAATTTCCAAAAGTCACAAACATCAAATTGAACTCTCATCTAATCAGTACATGAATAAGTTTCCAGTCAATGAATAATAATTGTCACAAAGACAAACGACAGGAAATCCCATGCGATCGCTAAGCTTCATCATCTTTCAGTCTCTGCCTGATCTTCTAGCGTTTTATTTATTTTCTGTTAGTTTATTGTTTCTTATTTTAAATTAGCATTCTCACTCTGCAGTCCTGCATCCTATAATATATCAACATCTTCACACAAATGAAACTAGTTTTAAGATTTTTCTATTTATCCAGATGTATTATAACTTACTCATCCAAATTGATGTCCAACAAATGATACACTTTGAAAACACTTGCTTCTAAAGGGAATGACGTTTCACTGATGTTCATCACTTGCAGCCAGTGGCGATTTCGAATTTCCTAAAAAGAAAATCCAAAATATTCATTTCTTTTATTGTCGATAACTTTGAGAAGATTCATTAATATTCCAAATTTTATTCGGACAAATTTTTTCCTCTTTTCTTACGGATTATATACCTGACAAAAGCTGAAGAATGGATTGAATGAACTGTTGTGGTAAGAACATGAAGAAGGAGTTTAATTATCTGAACAAAATTTGGAAATCATTTCTTTTATTATTATGAATAAATGATTTGCAGGGAATTAGCCAAGCTAATATTACATGGGTCATTTTTGAAAATATGAGTAGTTTCTTTCTTTTTAAATATATATGTATAATAATATGATATAGCAATGTAATCTTGAGAATAATAGCATTTTATAAAATAATATTTTGCCCAGTTATATGACATCCCATTAGTTATGTGATATTTCTGAGATATAAATTATGTTCTAGTACTTGGGAATTAATTTCATCTTCATCATTTTTATACAATGTTATAGCAGGCATTTTTTTGAATTTTAGAATTTAGTATTGCTTCCAGGATCAGAATATTCAACCTTTATTTCAGAGCAAACTATTATTTTGTGAGGATATCAGGAAACAATAACCAACCACCTGAACGTAATATCATTACTATTATTAAAAATAAAATTGAAAATCTAAAATTGATAAATTATTGTTAAGTGATTCTTAATTATTTGGTAAAATTTACAAAAAGTTTCTTTTAAAAAATTATATAAGATTGAATTATCACAATATTGATTTTTAATAGCATTTAATTAATAACTGAAATTATTATTAAATGTTACCTGTCTGCATCATACATACCTTTGAGTTCAGCAGTTTGAGAATTGGTATTACTTTCTGATACACTTCAATGACTCTTCTTAAATTATGGTAGGCATAACAATCACTCAGTTTATGGGGTAACCGCAGATATTCATCCCATATGGACTCAATCTATTTTTTTAATGAAAAAAGAACAATTACATTTATTAGGATTTTTTCAGATTAACCATATCCTTTATTTGTTTTTATTTCTTGAATCTGTTTACATCT
>VCCN01001495.1:272601-290070 GCA_006491835.1 Architeuthis dux | reverse complement strand
AAACTTTTACTTTATTAGGGAGATTTGGTTAGTGCATATTTTATGTACTAAGTTTTGTAAAAATGTCAAACTTTGTATTATAGAAGAATCATGCGTGTTAGCTCACACATAGACCCAGAAATTATAAATATAAATCCTATTTTATTATTTGATTGTATTCAGAAATTTAAATAATTTAGAGATTTTTTAAACATTTTTATTGATCTGTTTTAAACCAAAGATGACTAGACCGATTGGGAATCTTTTCTTTCAGGGTAATTGGTCTATAAAGAGATTCAAGATGGACCGAGGTGGAATGACCCAGGTACTTTGTCGATTATCTTACATATCAGCACTTGGCCACATGACGCGAATTACCAGCCAGGTTGGTCTCTTCATTTTTTTTTTGTCTTGCATTACAAGATCAACTTTGACACTTAAATTCATACAAATAAAAAAGAATGTCAATTTCGAGGGAAATAACTATTAGAATAAATTATAAAATAACTTTATATAAAATTGTGTATCAAATCATTGTTATTTAATTGTTTTGTATGTATTAAAATAATTTTAGGATGATCAGTCACGTGTCACAAAACTGTTGAACAACCGCGTCAGTTATGATTTTCATTTTAAAATGTTTACACCACAAATTTACTTAGTTTTGTCTTTGAAATAGTCTTAAATAAAAGGAAATTTATTCGAGATGAGCTATATGAAGTTTTTCTTTTACTTGATACACACTTTGAGCTTTCTCTTTTTTGTTGTTTTCTAACCTCTTCTTGTGTGATCGAAAACAATTTTTATGTAAGGGGTTAATTTTGTCTGTCCGGGAATAACTTAAATCTTTGGATCCCACTATTGTATGTGTACCCATTAAAGTAACGATTTGTTTATTACATGTGGTATCTTTGGGGAATTTCACAGGGGATTATATTAATAACAATCATGGGACTAAAATAATCTTCAGTCTCTGAATACATTACGCTTAACCTTCTCTTATTTGAGTTGAGACAACCAAATGCCACTGAACCAAACCACCTCGCTTGTCTAATGGACCAGATACCTCTGATAGAATTTTGATAATAAAGATATACCTTGAATAGTGTGGTTAATTTGTTCCAAAGTTTTCTGCACTGTTCAATGTCTTATTATAATTTAATGTTTGTTTTGTTTCTTTTCCTCTTATACTTAGTTACATTAATTTGTACTGCAATACTATAACCATACTACATCAAAACCAGCACTAATCAAGGTATTACACTGAAAGCGTTCCAGAAGGTATTACACTGAAAGCGTTCCAGAAGTAAACGTTTAGAGTGAATTAATCAGTCGAAAGAGTTATCTGCACTTACTCCACAGATTTTCACTGAGCATGATAAAAAAAATCACAAGATCGCAGTTATCTCCCTTTGACATTTTAGCAAAATTATTGCACTTAGAGATAAATATTTCTTTTCAATTACCAAATGCAAAAGATGAATTATTTAGATGACATTAAAATAATTGTTTGATTATGCTGCATAATAATTATTTTTCTTGAAGTGCATTGGACCTTTTTCTTAATGAGTAGTAGTTTAGATTTCATTTGGTAACACAATTTTCATCACTCGATACTAACAAGATTCAAAAGAAAAAGTAGACATCAGGGTTAGTATAAGTTTCATTTTATGACAATATTTGTGTACAATGGTCTTAAGCAGTGGTTCTTAATGTAACTTCAAGAGGGGGTGTGAGCCTGCCGGAATTTCTCTAATTATTTTGGGAATTCTTTTAACAAATGTTTACATAATATTGTGATGAACATATATTAAAATTAGTCATATGACGGTTTCTATTGTGTGACTAACTAGATCTGTTTCTATTGTTTTTGCTCATAGTATTCTTGTTTGCTTACTTCTAATCTATGTTTATATCTACAGTTTGAAAAAACGAGGAAAGTGAGTGGTCCTCGATCTCTGCAACCATCCCAGTGGGGCATGCTGTGTCCGTCTGATACCCCAGAAGGAGAGGTGAGAATATCTTGAGTGCATTATATTTTCATGTAAGATGCACATTTTATGTTATAAAAAACTTGTTCCTTATATGGCTACAGAATCCGATTGTTTATAAGGTGCAAATATGTAAGAATATATATAAGTAAAAATAAAAGTTATACATTTTTTTAAAGCATTGTAATGATATTAATTAAAGAACAATAATTACCATTATTTTTTTTATAATCACTGGTTCGTTGTTTTATCTTCACAATGAAAAACATATTTCAGAAATGCGTCTAAGTTTTAGTGCCTATCATATTTTGTACTAACAAATAATAAAATCATTATCAGTAGAGTGTTTACAATTTCTATTTTGGAGGTGTATTGTAAGTTATTGTACAGGAACCATACAGTGTAATGCATGAGGGACATTTATTTTTTCAAGTTTCTACAATGATATATTTGATCAAATAACCAGTAAGCAGCAATGTTCTGGGTTTTTAAAAAAAATTTCAGTGTAAGGTGTGTAGATCGGTTTTAATTAATCTATTAAGAATTATATATATAAATTATATCTCTGCTGTTTAAATCTGTTCAGAGTTGTGAGACATAAAATGAATTTGTCATTGATTTATTGGACAATTTATATTGTCTACTTACTGGATATAAAATTCAATGTGTTAAAATGTTATATTTTAGCATGACATCAAATTTAATGAAAAGAAAAAAAAACCTACATGGAAACCAAGATAGCATTCAATTCAAACTATTATATGCTTATTTTTAATAACTATAAGATTGGTCAGTTGGGGCAGTAAGTATTTGTATGGTATGAAAAATTGAACATTTCATTCAATAATTTTCTTCATACTTGCTCTAAGTTTAAATTACAACATTTCAGTGTAAGGTGTGTAGAGCAGTTTTAATCCTCTATTAAAAGATCTTAAATGGCTCGTGTTTGGGTCTTGGCTGTATGTGCTTCACAATGTAAACATGTTAACTGTCACACAATGCACATCTGCGTCTTGTGGTATGTTGCTTATTGCCTCTAATGCACATGTGCGTCCATTCCACTGTTTTATTTAAGGCAATATAATAGCAACATGCTAGACTCGTTAGCAGTGTTAAATTAGACAGCCATAATAGTTGCTGACACTTTTTAAGAAATATCTTTTCTGTACTGAATTAAAATTGTTATACATTTCTCTGTTTTTTAATTTTTGTTAGATGAAGTATTATAAATCATTATTAGAAGCTCAAAATAACACCCTTAAACCTATCCTTCTTTCCGATCGTTTGTTTACATTTATGGTAGTTATTTCGAGCTTTTGTTCCCACTTAAGGCTCGGTGGCATAATTGGTAAAGCAGATTGCTTCCCCTGGCTAGGGGATGTGGGTTCGAGTCCCACCCAAGGCTTATTATTTATTGTCCAATGAACGCTATTTGCTCACTGCCGGAGGGTAATCGGTCTGTTGCAATAAAAAGCAACTAATAAAATTTAAGATGAAGGTAAAAAGTAGTCAGAAAAATTTAAATAATAAAGTTGTTATATTGTATTTATTTTCTTTCTCTTTCAGTCTTGTGGTTTAGTGAAAAACCTTGCATTAATGACTCATGTAACAACAGATCTTAATGAAGGACCAATTATTCGACTGGCTTTCAATTTGGGTGTTGAAGATATTCAGCTCCTAAGTGGTGAAGAGATGTCCAGTCCTTTGGTTTATCTTGTTTTCCTCAATGGTGAGATTTTTTAACCTATGGTTTTTAGAAGGAAATTTATCAAACATCTACTGTATAAAGCTATTGTTGTGATAATGAAATAATTGAATTTCTGTGCACCCCCACTCCTTTTTTTTTTTTTTACATTGAAATAATTAGGATCAATCAAAAAATATGATAGTTGAAGCCAACCAGAAATGTAATACCATTTCAAAATAATTATGGAGTAAAGACCTGTTTATGTGTATTCTTTCATTCTCAAAGAAAAAGAATCACGATTTGAATTTTCTTAATAAAACATTTTTAGAACATTTTATTTTAGTGTGAAAAAAAGTATACAATTTGTATATACAAGCACACATCATAACAATCCTATTTACACAATATCTAGGGCCTTTGCGGTGGTGTAATAAACAATATAATTCTTCTTAAAACCATTTACATTTGTTGAGATAGCACTACATATTCCGGTAATCTATTCCAAAGTCCCACCACTCTATTGCTAAAAAAGAATTTTCTGATATTCAATCTACTTCTATTTGGTTTTACCATATATGTGTGGCCTCTCAGTCCCTTGTACCCCCATCAGGGCTTACTACTTCTAAACCATGCATAATCTTAAACATTTCTATTAAGTCTCCCGATTCCTCCTACTTTCTAACAATATTAACCCTAACACTTTTAGCCTATCCTCATAACTCATACTTTTTAATTCTGGTACTAACTTAGTTGCTTGTCTCTGGACTTTTTATTAATTAAATATAGAGTAACATTCAAAAGAAATTTGAAAAAGTCCTGACAAATTTAAACCATTTATTTATGCCAAAAAGCCTGCATATAAAATTCCATAAACATTATCTGGTATAATTCGAGTTTTTAGTTTTGCAGAAACATACATCCAAAAATGTCCATTTACATATTAAAATAAGAACTTAATTCCTTTTGTGATCTAAAAATTGTTTTGGAGCAATTTGAAAAATGAAAAATAAATTTATTTCACCTTTTCTCTCTGTATTGTTCAGGTAATATTCTAGGTGTGATTCGAGCATATCGTAGGTTAATCAACACATTTCGTCTGATGAGACGAGCCGGCTATATCAGTGAATTTGTGTCCGTTTATCCAAATCACAAACACAGGTGTGTTTACATTGCAACAGATGGAGGAAGATTGTGCAGGTAAGAATTTCTCCATATTACTTTCATCTTTAACTCTTAAATTCATTTGAGAAAAAAATGTCATCAAGGGAAATAACTCCCGTTTGAAATTATACCCCTTTGACCATTAAGGGAATTTAAAAAAGATTTCTATTCAATTCAAAGTTCCATCATTTTTAATTCTTTTCATTGAAGAGTTCTACTGTCAATACAAGCAGTTACAAGTGGTCCCTGAATTTAAGAGTTAATATATATTTATCAGATGCCCATACCTGTCAAGTTTCAATGTTGAAAATGAGTGAGAATCGTACCCACCCCAACTTAAAATGTGTTTCAAAAGTTCTGTATGTGATCCGTCAAAATAATGTGAGTTCCTAAGTTCTGTAAAAATATACTGAATAAATACAAATAAACAACCAACAATTGTTAATCACTAACCAAAAGGTTCACACTTTTATAAAATGTGTGAGAATTTTCCATTAATGCATAAGAATGTATCAAAATGTGTAAGTCTCACGCAAAATACGTGAGACTTGATAAGTATGGATGCCTTTATTTGGCTTTTAACTTTCAACTATATTAATGACCTTTCTGAAGGCGTTTTTTAATTAAAAAAGTTATTAATAGAATAAATAAGAAAAAGTTTGAAAAATTTGAAAATACTTCTGTTTAATGATGTGTTCTTATCAATATTTCTTAGATCTGGAAATGAAGTGTATTTTTGATTGATAGAATAAAGGGATTTGTCCTGCTCAAAGTATAACCACTCATGGAGCAATTATTTTCATTATTTATTTTTATTAGGTGAAGTATTACCAATCTTTATTATTAATTTCATGACTATTTACTTTCATCTTAATTTTTCTGTTGCTTTTTATCGCAACTCTATTCAGGCCACTAATCTACGGCTTTGAGTAAACAGCTTTGGGTTCAAGTCTCACCAAAAGCTTATTCTCTATTTCCGATCAACACTGTTTACTCACTGCTGCAGATTAGTGGCCTGAGTGGAGTTTCGATAAAAAGCAACAGAAGAATTAAGATGAAGGTAAATAGAAGTCATAAAATTAATAATAACCACTTATGGTGTCTGAAACTACAACATAGTTTTTAGAGGCTGACCAACTGTATACAGTTATCTCTTGCCATTCGCGGGTGTTAGAGGTACTGGGGGCACGAATATGCTAAACACTTTTGGTCCCCAAAAAGCCATTAACCTTTTGATACACAAACACTTTACCATTCACAAATTGTAAATGTACAAATAAATAAATGAATACAGTAAAGCATACAGTAGAAAAAAAATATACAGTTAATTAACGAAAACCATAAATTTCATAAAACTACAGTACAGTGAATTGGAAAAAATTTTAATGTCTAAATGTCTAAAATACTGTTCGACTAGCTGGTTCGTGAGTGTAAACAAGTTTTTAACCACGATTATCTCGGGGCTTATATTGGCTAAATAAATGATTTTTAGCTGATAATCTTCTACAATCTTTCTTATTAATAACACAGATTATTACGATACAATTAATAGATTACAAGTTCCAGACGTTTTATCGATACATGTCATTTTTTGTCAAAAGTCTGTTTATTTGTGCTGATATAAATATATATGTATTCGTGATTTCCTAAACATTTTACATTTTGTTCCTACTTTCTGTGATGCAGTTTTTCATATTAGACCGCAAAACTCCCCAAAATATTCCCATTAAATTATTTATGTCTGAACCGTAAATAATCGAAACCGCGATTGGAAAACAATAACTGTTTCTTGTTTTGCTTCTATGTTTCAAAGCTACCTCCATATATCTTGTCTACAAGATGAACAATCTTGTTTGCTATATATTGATAGAGTATTACTAGATAAAGTATTACAAAACATCATTATTAATTTCATGACTACAATTTACTTTCATCTTAGTTTTGTTTGCTATATATAATTCAGTATAAAAGGAAATACAGGCGTCCCCCCGTTATAACACGGCTGTTAGGGTCCAAGAAAGTCAACCACATTATATCTGAGCCACGATCAATTTAGCTATTTTGGAGTAATATGATATAATACAGATTAAGAAATAATATTTTGGGATCCACCATCCAACCTCGTTATAACAGCCTGTAATACTTATTGTTATGTGAACCTGAATGTTGTTTATGTGTCAGGAAAAAATTATATTCAATTGTTCTACTTGTGTGTTTCAGGCCTTACATTATTGTCGAGAAAAATATCCCTTTGGTGACAAATAAACATATCGAAGAACTCACACAAGGTTTCAGGTGAGTATTTTATTATAAACAAAAATTATTTAATAGCCCGCTACACTGTATTTGTTATTTTTTTTCTAAGGTCAATCTTTTTGATCAGTTAAATACTGAATAATAATAAAGTTACAAGAATAGTTACAAAATAAGAAAAACAGTATTCCCTTTGTGGTGAAAAGCTAGTGAACGGACATTTAGTGTCCGACTTGGTAAACGTAATACAAACCTTACATTCAACCCTTGTATAATTACATAATTACAGTATTAAGATGGAATACAACAAAAACAAAGCAAAAAGAAATTTTGATTTTTAGGAAAAACATTCATTTTTACTAGCTGGATCCATGGAAATTCCACAGGTGTTGACAACTGAGATATCATCATTACTCACACATATATATTTCGGCAATTAAAATATGTAATTTTGTTAAAATAATTTATTACTTATGTGATGTACAAGGTCTTTCTGAAAAGTATCCAGCCATTTTGAATTTCTCAAGAACCGCTTGCGTGGCCTTGATGTATTTGTACAAGAGAAGATGATACTGAATTTACAAAGCTTTATTTTGTATAAGTTATACAGCTAAATATTTGAATGTTATCTATAACATATAAGTACACAATTATAGTAGGTAAACATTGTTCAACTTCTTGTTTATTTGTGCTTAATTATATAACAAAATGAAAGTAGACAAGCCTGGCTGCTCCAGAGTCAAATTCTCCTCCTATCTCCTGGTGTATTTCTACTATAAATGTAAGACTTGTGAGTTTGGCGCAGTGGTAAGATGTCTGCTTTGAGTTCACTTGATTGTGAGTTCAAATCAGGGAAGGTTAATGCAGATTTTATATATCTGTTTACTCCCCTATTTTTGGTGAGGATTATTCTTGTTACATAGGAAAGTAAAGTCAACTCTGACTTTGTCCTGGAGTTTGACAAAATTCTTTTGTTATTCAGGAGCTTTGATGATTTCTTGAAAGAGGGTCTGGTGGAGTATCTTGATGTCAATGAAGAAAATGACTGCATGATTGCATTGAATGAAAATTACATCACCATGTAAGTGTTACAAAATGTAGTTTTACTTTTTCATAACTTTTATTATTTGTATTGACCTTGAGACTATCTAAAGGAAATAGATATTGAAACACAAAAAAATATATTTTCAGCTTGCTAATTTCCACATACTTTTTGATAATTATAAGTATATATCTCTGCATTTAAAGCTGCTGAGAGATATGAGACATAAATGAATTTTTCATTAGAATGTTATTTTATACATTGATTTATTGGGCAATTTATATTGTCTACTTACTGGATATAAATTTCAATGTCTTAAAATGGTATATTTTAGCTTGACATCGAATTTAATGAAAAGAAAAAATCTTACATGGAAACCAGGATAGCATTCAATTCAAACTGTAATGACTAAACTTTTCAACATGATTACTGTGTTTAATATTGGATGCTTATTTTAAATAACTATAAGATTGGGGCAGTAAATATTTGTATGGTAAGAAGAATTTAACGTTTCATCCAATAACTTTCTTCATGCTTGCTCTACTAAGTTCAAATTACACCACAACTAAGATACAAAATATGAAGTAAATACGTTTATTATTGAAGGAGTTATGTAACAATATTTGAAAAACATACAAACAAAATTTATTAGTATGGTAACAACATGCCACAATTGAACATAAGTACTCTATTGTGAATCCTTTTTGTTCAATTACTTTTGCCAAACCTTTAGGGTAGTTAACCAAATACTTTTGTTTAGTTTTTACAGAAACTTTACTCCATTATTCTTAGCTGGACTTCTCTAATTCCGATATGTTCTTGGGTTGTCTTTTCCTAACATTCATTTTTAATTCACACCACAAATTTTAAATAGGATTTAGATCAGGTGATTGTGAAGGCCATGGCAAAACATTGATCTTTTCCCTTTCCATCCATTCAGTCACCAATATTGTCTCGTTGGAATATCCAATTTCTTCACATGCAGAGATTTTGAGCCAAACCATTCGGATATTCCTTCAGAATATCCCAATAGTTTTCTTTTTTCATGGTTCCTTCAATCTGCACAAGTTGACCAACACCCTTTGCGCTAAAGCAACCCCATAGCATAATGGAACCTTCTCTATGCTTAACTGCTGGGATAGTGTTCTTCGGCAAATAACTTTTGTTCTTTTTCCGCCACTTGTATTGCTTGCTTGAATGACTGAAAACTTTCAGCTTATCTCATTAGACCACAGGACTTTATCTCAAAATTCTTTTTCTTTGTTTAGATGCTCTTTAGCAAAATATAATATAGTTTTCAAATGCATTAGATGCAATAAAGGTGTCTTCCTATGGCATTTTAGTCCCACACAGTGAAATATATTCTTTGCTGTACTTTGACTGACATTCACACTGTATGATTTAAAATTATTAGTCACATCTACCCGTGTCATCCGTAGATCCTTACTGACGTCCCTGGCTATCTTGTGCATGAGTGAAACTTAACGAGAACAACCAACTCGCAAAAGATTTACACGTCACCAGCCATCTTGAATTTCTTCAATTTAGCAACACTCAGCTCCTTGGAAATCTTGTCATATCCCTTTCCAACTTTGTACTTATTAACAATTAATTGCCTCAAAATGATACTGAGATCATTTGTCTTTGCCATGAATAATATGATGCTTCGAAGATGAGGCTCAATGTTGCCAAAAATATCGATCAAATAATTTATGAGTGCGTCAAATGGTTCTCTGAAGATAGAAAATAAATTATACTACTACGACTCCTAATCGACTGATCCAAATGAGATTGATTGTACAACGAATAATAGAATTAAAGGGTGGAAAAATGAGACCTGTCATTCCCATATCAAAGAAATACACAGACCAAAATCAACAGACAATCTGTGTCTGTCAACGATCAAAGAGACTGTCTGTCTCTTTCTCCTTTCACTTTTTTTCAGCTTCTTTGATGTGGGAAGCAACGCAACAATGCTTTCTCTTTCAACTTTCTTTGATGTAGCTAACAACGTGAAGAAGAATTGGGAGTGGTGACTTTTCTGAAGTTGAGACTTTCAAAAACTTAAAATTAGGATACTTGAATTAATTAAAAAAAATGGCTTAATAAAATCAGTTTTGGCTCCTTATTGCCAATCCATACATAAATAACCCTGTTATTTTTTTACGGGTATATGCTAGTTGATTTATAAATGAGATACAGAAATATTCCTTGTAGATGTACATCATTTAATCATTTCTCCTTTTCATTCAATTCTAGAGAAACGACTCACCTGGAGATAGAACCTTTTACAATTCTTGGAGTCTGCGCTGGTCTGATCCCATATCCTCATCACAATCAGTCCCCCAGAAACACATACCAATGTGCTATGGGCAAACAAGCCATGGGTAAGAAATTCCGATGCCATGTTTATCTGTTCTTGTTTAAAACTCACTGTTACACACAACACTGGTTTATTGCTGGGTTTAGGTTATTCATGTGTTCTGACATTTATATGTATCTATGTATCCGGACTTTGCCCAGCCCTAACCATTCATAGTAGAAACTTGAAATTTTACTCACTTTGCACACCCACCGCTTGTTTTTTTTTAAATTCCGACCTTTTTAGTGATCATAGCCCAACAAAAGGTGAGAGAAGTAACTTGATCACTACTTTTTCCAATTTTTTAATTGACCACCCCCAACACAGCATATATGGGTGGTGGTGATTGATAATTTCCCTTGGACTGCTATCTTAAATGGTTTGGTTTTAGTCACATTTATTCTGTTGGTACTTGCAAAGAGTCTGCTGCAGTTCACACATGACTTAATAATTTTGAAGTAGCTTTTTCATTTAATTTCAACTAGTGCTCTTTATCTCTGACATGTGCTAATCAGTATTTAGTAAGTTTAGGGAGACTTTAAGTTAAGAACTGCTTGAAACTACTTGTAGTGGAACTCTTTTGCGAATTGAATTTTTAAAAAAAATTCACCAAATGGTCAAAGGGGGGATAATTTTAATAAGGAGTTATTTCCCTTAATATTGAAATTCAATTTTTAAAATATGAATTTGAAAGTTAAGGAAAACTCTTCAACTCCTGTCTACTTGACTGATCTTTGCCAAATCATGTCCTGGATAGTGACTCAAATCAAAATAAGTTTTATATTAAAATAGCTATAATAAAAATGCTTGTCTCTTTCATACCAAATTTAAGTACCATTTTTCTTGCATTGAAGCTGGCTTAATGACGCAATTAACTGCTGTCAAAAAAGCCTATTTCAAGTATATTAGATGTTTAAGGTTGTATATAATACCAACCTGATTTTTTTCATAGCGTAGGCAATGATTGATTCTAGAATAAAACTCATGGGGATTTAAAAATACAGTAAACCCTCGCTATAATGGACTAATTGGTAGGAGGGGGTTGTTGTTAAAGTCGAAAGTTCGTTATACCCAATGGTTGCCTCTCGTTTGGTAAACAAGTAGTAACTTTGTTATGGTCCACATCTTCACCGCATTTATCTAACTTTTTTCTATAGTTTTGTGTTTAACCCATCACACTCGGATTTTACACCTGAAGAAGGCCGAAGAATGGATCAGCCGAAACGTTGTGTTTATAACACAAATAACGAGGAGTTCAACCGTCCGAAGAACCATTTCATTATCTAACTTTGTTTGGTAAATAATAAGAATTTTCGTTATGGTTTACGCGTTCACCGCATTTATCTAACCTCGTTAGTTAAATAATAAAAAAGTTTGGCCCATGTCTCAGCCACATTGAAAATGTGGGCCATAACAAACTTTTTTATTATTTACCGATTGAAGTTAGAAAAATGCGGTGAACACGTAAACCATAACTTTGTTCGGTAAATAATAAGAAAGTTTGTTATGGTCCATGTGTTGGCCACATTTATTGAACTTTGTTCAGTAAATCTGAAGTCATTTCAGTTGGATCCACATGTTCGTTATAGCGAGGGTTTACGGTATATGTATTTTTTTCATAGAAGACTTCATTAAATTTAAAGAATTGAAATGGCATACAAATATAAACAGACTGAAATGTCATGTCAAGAACAGCAGCAAAGATTATGCAAATAATTCTGAAAAAAAAACAAACTATTTTTGCTTCATTTATGATGTTCTGTTCTTTTGTGATTTGCCTATGTGGGAAGGATTCTCATAATTAAACTATCATGGTACCCATACAAAATGACGAGATTATTTACATATGGATAAATTATACAAATATATATTTAGTATAAATGCATTTATTGCAAACATAAAAAACGTACAAACCAAATTTATTTTTCTGTCGATTTTCTACAACTCTTTTCTGTTTTTTTAATAATTGTTAAAAAATAAGACAACAGAATTGGGTAAAAAACGATTTTTTTTTCAATATGAGAAAAACATTAGCTTTTTCATGAAAAATCAGAGATGCCTATATTTGTTTTCCATCCTTCTAAGACATTAACAGTAGTAATAGTGATGTAGACACGAACACACTGACACACTAGCAGTTTGCTCTAGGCTAAGCGAACACACAGACACACTAGCAGTTTGCTCTAGGCTAAGCGAACACACAGACACAGTAGCAGTTTGCTTTAGGCTAAGCGAACACACAGACACAAGCTTTACTTTACTCCCCTCCTCTCTTTCTGTTTTGCATGACAGAAAACAACATGCAAAAAGGATGACATGGGCTTTTATATAATGATACAGGGCAACAAATCTTAGTTAAGTGAGCATTTTGAAATATGTTTAAGCATACCAATTTCATAACAACGTATTTCTTTTTTGATTTTCAATGCATGACAGCAGATAAAAAAAGTAAAAACAATTTCTAAAATAGAGGACCTATGTTCTTTTTCATTGATGAAATTTTCTCTCAAAAGTTTCTTAGATGGTTTTATTATGAACACTTTTTTTTTACAATGTTGCACACAGAATAATCTATTCCATGCAACTCCATTTTGTGAACCGAGTTTGAACCATATCCTAGTGGCTATCATAATGCTTTACCACCTACAGGTTAATGAATTGAATTCTGTGAATATAGTTTGAAAGATACTGAATTGTTTAATGCTTAATTAACTCTTCTTGTAGAAGTTAGTAAAAGAACATCGATTTGTCTTGTATTATGACTAACAGATTTATTCTATACATGAGATCATTTTCTTCATAGAAATTTAATTACTGCATGTCTAATTTATTTAATATCTCTGTTTTTGACAAACATTTGTGGTTCAGAACTTTTAAATTATTTGGCTACTAAGATATTTGTTTGCACTGATGCCCTTTTGATATTAGAAACTGTCAACCAAAACTGTCAACATAGGTTTCTTCTGTTTTTAAGTTGGTCTGGCTGGCTGACTTTTTATGTATCATGCGTACAGGCTGTACAAATGGAGCCTGAGGGTTGAAAATTTAAACATTTACTCCTTATGTCTAGAAAAAACTTTTTTTTACCCTTTTTTTTTGTTGAAAATTCCCCCCCCCCAACAAGGTTTAGTGGGGGTTCAATTTACAATGTAAGTTTATGCTAAATTGGTCCCTTAGTTTGAGCATGCTAATGGTGATCGCCTCCTGACCAGCCGGCCAAGATATCCTGTGCAACTTCTCCCAGGACGATACCCGAGCATGCCACAAGGATCCCCGAAGGGCCGTAGTTCTCTGAACTTCGAGGCCGTGTTTGTTTCGAAGAACAGATACTACACTTTGATCTTGGCCAAAAGGCCGATTTCCTCCTCCTCCTCCTCCTCAGCATTAAGAAGCGTTTCTGAATTTCAATAGTAACGAATAGTAGCCTGAGGAGTTAACACTTAAAAAGCGGAATGGATGTGGGGATTGGCAAAATGGAAGAACAAGGCTCAATAAGTGGCATATAAATAACTAAGAAGTCCCTTAATTTCTTATGCTATCATTCGGTCTGTATATCCAGTAGTTAAATTGGTATTGAGTTACACATTCTATTTTCTCTTCCTCTCATTCTCAGTTCTAGAATTTTGATTCCGTTTAATTATTTTATCTTTGTCTTTGGTTTGACAAAAACAACAAAGTCAGGAGTTGACTTTACTTTCCTACTGTAACAAGAACAAGAACAATCCTCACCAACATTTGGTGTGTAAACCAGTGGCGAACCTATGGTTGGTGTAACCTGGGGGCGGTAACTCATGGTGTCACCCCCTGCCCCCCTACAGAATTTGCTCTCTTCCCAGGATATCTAAAATTTTGGTGATCTTTTTGTACTAACATTATTCATCATGATTCTACCATATTATTGAATGTGATGGACTAAGCCTACATTTACTAACGATTCTATTCAACCTTAGTTTTCAATTTTTCCCTGGTGTCTTACTGACTGAGCTAAACTGACATGTCTTAGATATTAACAAAAATGTATCATACACATACGCATGGGCTAATTTCATTCTAATAAATAAATATAGAAAAAATATAAATATTTTTATAATTTTTTATTTATTATATATACAATTTGTTTTTGCATGACAATACTTTTCAGTTGTTACAAATCTCGGTTTGTAACTTTTTCTTGGTTTCAAGACAATTTTAACACAATAAGACTTAATATGTTTGTTCTCTTGATTCTTTGTAATGAAAAGTCAAAAAGCCTGAATCAAAACTGGAAAACAATCCCATTCTTCCTGGGATGTCAAATAGAAGACCTTTAACGTTTACTGGAAGAATTAACATATGAGGAAAGGATGCAGAAATGCGACTTCATTTCTTTGTAAAGAAGAGAAAGTGCAGATTTAATAGAGACATTTAAGTTGGTAAGTGGCTGCACGGATGTGGAACCTGAAAAACTCTAGAACTAGAGGACATGAGTATAACGTACAGAAAAAAAACATTGTAAATTGAACTTAAGACAAAATATTTCAGCCAATATGTTGTGGACTCTTGGAATGGATTGAGTAAAGAGGTGGTTGCCGCCACATCCATTGACAGTTTTAAATTAAAAATTCAGCCAATGTTTTAAGAAATTTAGTGGGGGCTGAACATGGGTCAAGTAGGCACCCGTCCCAAACCAACATCTGGTATGTTATGTTATCTGCTAAAATTTAGTTAGTTTTTACTTGGGCTCCTTAAACAGCTTGATAGGGGACTAATTCATGGTAGTTAGTAGATAAATATAGGCTAATAGTTTAAAGCCAATCATTCATTTACTCTTAATTATAAAATTGAAAAATAAATAGTAGTTATTAGCAACTAAAATGTGTATATATTCTTTGTATATATAAACAAAAATGGTGGCCGTGTTGAGAAACTTGCAAAGCTTGCTGCAACAGTGAAATTATATAAAAAGAAGACTAGCATTCCAAGGGAAATTATGAATCACCGCCACCCATAAATTCTGTGTTGGAGGTTATCAATTAAAAAGTTGGAAAAAGGGGTGATCAATGAATAAGTTACTGCTCTCACCTTTTGTTGGGCTGTAATCACTAAAAAAGGTCTGAATTTTCAAAAAACAAGTGGGCACAAACTTGTGACCAATTTAGCATAAACTTACATTGCATATTGAACCCCCCCATTAAAAACCTATTTAGGAGGGGGATTTTCAAAAAACAGAAGAACACATTTTCCCTACACATTGAGGTGTGTGTGTTGTAGTGTCTCCCAGCTCGTGGGAGTCTCACTGAAAGGGAAAGATGAAGCAAAGGAACAAAGGACAAAGACAAATGTGATGCTTACTGATCGCCGTCAGCGAGAGAACTGTTGTAGTCTCGCTTCCAAGCGGTCTTCTTTATTTTCCCCGGTTTACCTGGCGCATGACCGGGGACTCACTTCCGTTTTATGGGTTTGTGGCAAAGGAGGTAACTCATGGTATTTGCTCCCTTGCGCCGCCTGACAGGACATCACGCGTGTGTGTGGGTGTGTAAAATTTCAAGTTTCTACTATGAACGGTTAGGACTGGGAAAAGTCCGGATACATATAAATGTGAGAACACATGAATAACATCAACCCAGCTATAAACCAGTGTTGTGGGTAGCAGTGATTAATATATATTTTCCATTCACTGATTTCAACATTTACATTTTTGTCTTTTGGTTAGAAAGTAAGAGTTTTTAGATTTTTATAAGGAATGGAAAAAAGTTTATTCATTTCTGATCCATGCTGCTTATTAGCGATCGTGGAATGTCAATCTGGGAGTTGTGATAAAAAGCAACAGAAATAAAACTAGAAAGCACTCGGAGAGCGCATACCTCTGTCAACACCGCTGTCAGTAACCATAAACATCATTGAAATCACTTAGTGGGTAGATCAGAGATGGGGTAGTTAATAGGGTTTACATTTTGACTGTTGCATATATTCTTTGATTCATATATTCTTTGATTCATATATTCTTTGATTCATATATGAAGCTGAAAGAGAAATCAATGTAATGAAAAGACCTTGACTTATAGCTACGACATTTGGGAGGAAAATTTGCAAGGATCCACTCCAAAAAGTAATCAGTTCTTCCTTTGCCTATTGTCCACCCCTCCAGAAAATCAGGATGAAATTGATTGGGAACTTCAGGAGATATCTTGTGGACAGGAAAAAATACAAACTAACAAAACAGACGCCAACAAAAACATATACCTCTCTTCAACTTTGTTGACAGAGGTAAATTAAAGAAATACTAGTAAAGAAAATATTAATAATTGACAATGCTTCATCTAAGAAATTCAAATAATATTACAACTGATACTGTAGTATCTGTTTGTTTACTTTACTTACAAGAAAAATGTAAATATCCATTTTCTTTTTGGAAGATATATTGTTATATATGTATAGCTGAACATGATTAATGCCAAGATCAAATAAAAAAAAAAAAAGAAACTCTGAATATTCCAACACCAAGTACTTAACTCTTAAATTCATAAACTGCTTGTAATTGACAGTGGAACTTTTCAATGAATAGCATGAAAAATAGTGGAACTCTTCTGTGAATTGAATAAAAAAATTCACCAAATGGTCAAAGAGAGATGATTCCAATCAGAAGTTATTTCCCTTGAAATTGACATTCTATTTTCTCTGTATGAATTTAAGAGTTAATGTTTCACTGAGAAATTTCAATTATTTTCTGCTATCTGTTTCTCAAAAGCTATCTCTTGCCAAAATGTAATTAAAATTGGTTCAGTTATTTCAAAATGCCTTGATAACAAACATCGGCATACTAGTGTAGTATTATTTCTTTTTAAATCCCCCATAAAATACTGTTTAGAAGTTGTTTTAATCAATATTTTTTCAAATCCTGATTCTTACTGTCTACTATTTTTGATCACTTTCTAATGTTTCATCCTCTGAATAGTGTCCGACAAAAAAGCTTTTTAGGAACTATTTTGTTTAAAATGCATCATAAATATATATA
>VCCN01001495.1:256251-271980 GCA_006491835.1 Architeuthis dux | reverse complement strand
TTAGCATAAGCTTACATTGAAAATTGAACCCCACCCCCCAACTAAAACCCTATTTTGGAGGGTATTGTCAAAAAACAAAAAAAGCATTTTCCCTACTCCTTGAGGGGAGTGTGTGTGTGTGTGTGTGTGTACAAAATTTCAAGTTTCTACTATGAACGGTTAGGGCTGGACGTCCGGATAAATAGATACATAAATGTGTGAACACATGAATAACGTAAACCTTTGGTAGCTGTGATTAATAGGTAATCACAAAAATGAATTCCCATATTGGTATACGACAGTAGACAAGCCAACAGACTAGTAGTACTTTAGATGTAGTATATCAATCAGTATTTTCTCTCTCCCCTAATGACCTTGACTTTAAGGGAACATTATTGAGTGACAAAAGAAGTATAACTGTGATATGTTAATATGGATTTACCGGTAAGTCTTATAATAACAATACTATCAGTAATTAAACACTCACCTACCATCTGTTTTGGTTGTGTTCAGTTGTTCTTTAATGAAACATGTTGCATTCAGTCAGCAACAGCAGGCAACGGTAATGATTGGTTTACACATTTTTAAACATAAAACTTGATAGTAAAGAAACAAAATAAGATCATAAAACAAACTAGCATTCCCAGGGAAATTATGAATCACCACCACCTGTATATGCTGTGTTGGGGGTGATCAATTAAAAAGTTGGGCTGTGATCACTAAAAAATGTCTGAATTTTCAAAAAACAAGTGGGCACAGTGACCAATTTAGCATAAGCTTACATTGAGAATGAACCCCCCCCCCACACACACACACTCTAAAATCCTATATATGGGGAGGGGGATTTTAAAAAAAACAATAAAAAGGATAATGTGTCTACAAAATTTCACTAAAGTCCTAATTTTCAAAAAAAATAAGTGCGAATGCTGCTGGACACAAACTAAGGGATCAGTTTGGCATAGACTTACATTGTAAATTGAACCCCCCACTAAAACCCTCTTTTGGAGGGGAATTTTTAAAAAAAGAAGCATTTCCCCTACTCATTGAGGTGAGTGTGTGCAAAATTTCAAGTTTCTACTACGAACGGTTAGGGCTGGACGAAGCCCGGATACCTAGATACATACATATAAATGTATGAACACATGAATAACCTAAACCTTTGGTAGCTGTGATTAATAGGTAATCACAAAAATGAATTCCCATATTGGTAAACGACAGTAGACAAGCAGTAATTTAGATAATTTCCCTACTCATTGAGGGGAGTGTGTGTGTAAAAATTTCAAGTTTCTACTATAAATGGTTAGGACCGGTCAAATTCTGCATACATAGATAGATACTTACAAATGTGTTCACACATGAATAACCTAAATCTTTTGGTAGCAGTGATTAAAAAAAAATGTGATTTGTAAAAAGTGGTTTCTACTCAGAAGGATACATGAAACACTGCCATTCTAATTTCTCAAGTCAAAACTCGGGTGTGTCCTTGAGGTCGGAGCGTCCTTGATGCCAGAAAATAGAGTATTTATTTAACCAAATATATGCACATGCATGCATATCCTAAATTCAGTCTCCTAACTACTAATTCAATTCCATAAAATCATTATTAAATGACTAAACGTTCTCTCCCCCCAGGTGAAGTTTTTAATTTTAGTTTTAGTTTCTGCTTAAATATATATTTTACCATTTCAGATTTTTCTCTAGATGATTCTTTTAGTAAAGAAGTGGAAAAAATTAGTTTGAATCTAGGAGTGGCTATCTAAACTCTGATTGTGTATTTCACTGTGGTCAATAAAATCAATCATACCCACCAAAAATATAAAAATCTACTTTACAGTTTCTCAGACTCAGGAGTGCCAGACAGCTGTTCAACACTGTAGCCTTTATAATCATATCTCTGAGTTATTTTCTATTTTAATATGGTAGTTCAATTGTGGCTGGCATTGTTTATTAGACTTATTTTTCTCCAAGCTATAAAACTATGTAACCTTGTGAACCAATAACAGATGGTGAGATTCTTCTACTATCTCAGTGGTCAATAAGCTGCATTGGGTGATGTATTTTTACCAGGATCTCTGTGAACTCTGCATAAATTATTTCTGGAAGTGTCTCTCTTGTCTTTTCATTGGCTAGAATGAAAGCAATGTACCTAACGTCAGCACTGAGAATGTTTACTCAATAATGAATTTATGGACTATTCTTAGAGATTCACTCATTGAAACCTGTTTAAGTCTAATTGTTTTTTTTAATCTACATTTATGAATACATGCACATATGTTTTTAACTTATGATTCATCAAAGATTAAATGTATTCAATTTTTTTGTTTTCAGTTCAGCTTTTTATATACAGGCTGTTCACAAATATGTATACATATTTTATCAGTCCATAACTCTGTACAGTATTGCCCATAAATAAGTACACCCCTACCACCTTTGTAATAGAAAGTTAATTGTCTTCTAAACCAAACATAGCAGGATTTTATTATTTCTAGTGGAACATTACACAATCAAAACAGATATTATCAGGTATTATTTATGACCAAACTCTACAGCATTGAAACTTTGTTTCCAAAAATATGAAAATGTTGCTGTCCAAAGATGAGTATGAAAAAATATTTTTGGCAACAGTTTCAATGCTGTAGAATTTGGTTGTAAATAATACCTGATAATATCTGTTTTGATTGTGTAATGTTCCACTATAGAAATAGATTTAAGTTCTATTAACATTCCAACCAGAATTGAGAATAAACACTTGGTCTACTGTTAAAATAATAAATAATTTTTACATAAACAGAGCTGTTATCAGCAACCAAAGCGTGTATAGAATTTCTTTATAAGTAAATATGATAAAAAAAATCTACACTTATTTTTATAATATTTTATGTTTAAACAAATATTGTAACAGATAAAGTGTGCATGCATTTTTGGATACCTTTATATATTTGTGTATTTTACCCTACACTTTGTTGGCTTCTCCATTCTCACGTTCTGACTTTAGGCAGGAATATAATGCGGCTCTCTTATGTCGACAGTATTAAATCAAATTAATTTGTGTATGTATAAAACTTGAATACGGGTAACCAAATATAATTGCTTAATCTGATACTAGAGTGGGACATCTAGTGAGGATTGAACTCACTACCCATGAACCATGGCCTTTGACACTCCGTATTGCTCTAGAGCAGGTGTCCAACAGATGTAGATGGCCATTTCAAAACATGCCAGTTTCAATAGATCTACAGCTGTTTGATATCTAATCTCTGTCTGTGTACGTGCACTACAATTGGCCATTTTATGAATATCACCAGATATATTAGTCAGCGAACAAGGCAGTGCAGTGTCAAGTTTGAAGCTTTTGGATCGGCAGTTCTCAAGAAATCTAATAAAAATAAAAACATTATAGATCTTTCTTCATAGTTTCTATAAATTATCTCCATTGACTTTCACTCTTTAGAATTATCTAAATTTAGATATAAAATATCTAAATTGGCAATACTGAAGAGAAGTAACTGAAATACTTTGAAGCCGTAGTTTCGTATGATGGATGGAAAATTATTTTACATGACAATTATGGTAGGCTGCTCCACACACCATAAAGGCAAACATGCACTTTTGGAATGGGCAACGCCCTAGTTGTATATGATTCTAGAAGTTTTCTATTGAATGGGATTGATTTGCAAGTATAAAAACTGCAAAAGAGGAAAATACTTTTCATGAATAATTCTTTTCTTAAGATATTCATATGATTTTTGCAAGTTTACATATAGGGTGTCACAGAAGTAACTCCCGATTTGTCCCAAAATTAATGCCAGTTTTAAGGGAGGCAGCTATTAAATTATTATTAAAATACTATTAAAAGCAACTATTAAATAGCTGCTTGCCTTAGATAGAACTGGCGTTAATTTTGGGATGCCTGGTAGATATACCCATAAATAAGTACACCCCTACCACAATGTTATAGAAAGTTAATTTTTTTCTAAAACAAATATAGCAGGATTTTATGATTTCTAGTGGAACATTACACAATAAAAACAGATATTATCAGGTATTATTTATGACCAAACTCACCAGCATTGAAACTATTGCCAAAAATATGAATATGTTGCCATCCAAAGATGAGTACAACACTACAAAAATATTTTTGGCAACAGTTTCAATGCTGTAGAGTTTAAATAATACCTGATAATCTGTTTTGATTGTGTAATGTTCCACTAGAAATAATAAAATCTTGCTATGTTTGGTTTAGAAGACAATTAACTTTCTATTAAAAAGTGATAGTGGCATACTTATTTATGGGCGATATTGTACGTTGGGTAGCACAATGTTTCATCCGTTTGTGCATTTATAGGTGCCAATTTAGAGCAAGTTAAGAAATGTGAACTAAATGAGACTATCCTTTCAGTATATTTTATGAATTCGTAGACAAGACCAGAATAGATTATTGTCTAGATTCTTAATTTTTATACTATGTTTATTTTTAATTAACAATTGAGTCTTTAAATTTAGATGGGATGTTGTTTTATTTAAAGTTTGATGAGCTATTAAATTGTAGTAAAATGTTTTCAAAGAGTTTTTTGGACAAGTCAACTCCTTCTTGTTATTTTTGTTGTTCACAAGGAGAAACGTGCCATCCTTGAAGAACATAAAAAAGCCACAATCAAAGGCAAACTAGAAAAATCTGGTTTGGCGGACCACATACATAGAGAGAAAGATAAATACTACTCTCTCTGGGAAGAAGACCAGATTATAGGCAGGGAATGCCGTTGGAGAGTGAGAAAACTAAAATAAGCGGCATACATCAACATGTCATCTAATTGTATAAGTCAGACTAGTATGGACTTTAATTTGATGTGGCTTTTGCTGTTCACCAAGAACAAGGTATGGAAGTTCTGGCCTAACAAAGAAATTTTAAAGTTTAAAACATCTGCAGCCTATGTTACAAGTATTGCTGTTAAAAAAGAAAATTCAGTTTGCTACCATTACTTGAAACTACCAGAAAAAAGAGTCCTGCTCCTTACATATGGATAGTACACCTGAAGAAGGTCAGTGAATAGATCGGCCGAAACATTGTGTTAACAACGAAAATAAAAAGGAGTTTGATTGTCCGAAAAACTCTTTGAATGTTAATGACCCTTCTCAAAACTATAGACAGTTACTGTAGATGTGTGTTAGAAACCATCAACCCAAACTGTCCACTGGTTTCTTCAGTGTTTAAGTGGTTCTGGCTGGTTATCTATCTTATGAATGTAGCATGTGTACAGGCTGCACCAATGGAGCTAGAGGGCTGAAAATTTAAACAG
The DNA here is from genome assembly GCA_006491835.1 of Architeuthis dux. Lineage (NCBI taxonomy): Eukaryota > Metazoa > Mollusca > Cephalopoda > Oegopsida > Architeuthidae > Architeuthis > Architeuthis dux. The sequence goes on along the minus strand of VCCN01001495.1, from coordinate 266,704 downwards.
TTACTCCTTATGTCTAGAAAAAACGCTTCTGTTTTTGTTGTTGAAAATTTGGACTTTTTAGTGATCACTGCCCAATAATTGACCAATCCCAACACAGCATGCTGCCAAAAGATGTTGGTCTCATGACGGTTTCTATTGAGAGACTAACCAGACTTTTCTAAATTTACAGTTTTTGTAATTATGCACTGTTATTCAGATGATTTGGAGCCGTCTTCATAGTTCTTGTCAGATAAGGATATTGAGTATGGTTAAAAGCTTAATAAATGGATATTAACTCTTAAATTCATACAAAGAAAATGTCAATTTCAAGGGAAATAACTCTTGATTGGAATTATATCACTTTAACCATTCAGTGAATTAAAAAAAATATTTGTATTCAATTTACAGAAGAGTTCCACTTTTTTTAATATATTTATTGAAGAGTTCCACTGTCAATTACAAGCAGCTTGAAGCGGTGTATGTATTTAAGAGTTAAGAATAAATTTACATTGTAAGTAAAATCATGTCAGTTTTTAGAGGTTCTCAGCAGCTGGTATCAAACTTGAAGATGGTTTGTGTGTAACCAATACCATTTTCTTTAAAAAAAACAAAAAAACTTAAATTTCTTTTTTTAAATATTTAAAAAGAAAGACTTGTTTGATCTGTATCAGGGCCATCTTAATGCATTGGACTGTGATTTTAGGGGTCCCGAAATTCAATTTGAAAAATAAAAAACTTAATTTTAATGTGTTTGGGCCCCAGTAGATTGCTTTGCCTTCACATATTCTTAAGATGGCTCTTAATCTCTATGCCTCACCAGTTAAAAATGACTCTTCTCCGAGTACTAACAAGAGCAGTACGAGCAGAATGAACTAACAGTCTGCCAGTGCAATGAATGCACAGTCTTCTATATCTTTTCCCTATCCCTTCTTCTTTCTATCAGTATCTGGATAACTGTTCAATCTGTACACACACAGGGTCGCTTCGCAGCCTTTTGGCTAAGATCAAAGTGTAGTATCTGTTCTTCGAAACCGCCATGGCCTCGAAGTTCAGAGAACCATGGCCCTTCGGGGGTCCTTGTGGCATGCTCGGGTATCGTCCTGGGAGAAGTTGCACAGGATATCTTGGCCAGCTGGTCGGGAGGCGATCACCATCAGCATGCTCAGGATTCGTCCTGAGAAGCTTTTGGGATCTCCACCCCTTCCACCCACCCCCGTTATCCCGGTCCTCGTGGCATTTGTCTCAGTGACAGAGATTTGGGATTCTCCCCCCTCAAATCTCTAGTTACGTCTTTTGGCAGCATGCCGTGTTGGGGGTGATCAATTTAAAAAAATTGGAAAACCGTGGACAGAATTTAAATGTCACAAAGATTTAAAATCTACTTTTTTTTTTTTTCTGTTCATAACAATGGACTCTTCCACTTAAAGTTAACAATTTTGCTGATAAAAATGTCTCCTACCCACCATTTAAAATGGTATGAGAACAGCATCTTCTCTTCTAAAGAAATAATCTCATAGAAAGTCAAATATATCCGTGAATTTTTTCACAGGGATTAACTAGTTGAAAAATGAATCTCGCTTTTTAAAATATGTTACTTGAAACTTTTTCACTATTTACTCACATTCATTCTCCCGGGGATAGAATTCATGTATATTTGATTAACTATTTTTAAACCGATAAGTCATTTCAAATTTGTTAGTCACCGCTACCCACAACACTGATTTATTGCTGGGTTTAGGTTATTCATGTATTCTAACATTTATATGTATCTGTGTATCCGGACTTTTCCCAGCCCTAACCGTTCATAGTAAAAACTTGAAATTTTACTCACATACACTCCCCTCAATGAGTAGGAAATTTTGGGGCATCCATGCAAAATTACTTCCCCTATGTCGTAGTTATGTCCACACCGCATATTGGCAAAAGTTCATGTCTGTCCATACAATATCTCCAAAGGTTTTCAATGAAATGTTGTAGAAGGGTCAGCAATAGGCTACAGAAGAAATGATTAAATCTTTGGTGGATATATGCACAATTACTTTCCCTGACATCTTAGAGGTATGCGCTCTAGTTTTGCAACGTTTCGGTCATGTCATCAAATCTTGTTCTGAGATCCCTCTCATACACATCATGTCCAGTGTCTGTGTCTGTATGTTCTTGGGATTGTCTTCTCCTAGCCTCTATGCTGAACTTGTGACTTCCCATTGAACCTTTTACGCACTACCATCTCTCTGGCAATGCTTATGGAATCCCAAGTTTATAGCTTGTTACTGATTACTGTAGGTGTTTGCTTGGTAGTTGATTGTTTTCCATGATAGAAAAAAGTCGGTTTCCAAAATGTTTTGACCATATGGCGTAATGTTAACATTGATTACTATTAATCACTGCTACCCACAACACTGGTTTATTGCTGGGTTTAGCTTATTCATGTGTTCTGACATTTATGTTGTATCTATCTATATATCCAGACTTTACCCAGCCTTAACCGTTCATAGTAGAAACTTGAAATTTTGCACACACACTCCCCTCAATGAGTAGGGAAAAATGTTTTGTTTTTGTTTTTGTTTTTTGAAAATTTTCCCCCAAAATAGACTTTTTGTGGGAGGGCTCAATTTACAATGTAAGTCTATGCCAAATTGATCCCTTAGTTTCTGTCCAGCAGCATTCTCACTTATTTTTATTTTTTTTTGTTGTTGAAAATTAGGACTTTTTAGTGATCACTGCCCACCACTACTGTTTAACTTACAAGGTAAAAAGCTGTATATATAGGTGGCAGTGATTCATAATTTCCCTTGGAATGCTAGTTTTATTTGCTTTTATTGAAACATATTTTGAAATCATTATAAAAGTTGCTTTGTACTGAATGACAAAACTTAAATATCAAATGAATATACTTCCCTTCTCAAAAAAAAAGAAAAGATACTACACTATTTTAAGGAAACATAAGTAACATAAAAATTTTGTACTGCATAATTAAGATTAAAAGTAAAAAGCAGTGATTCATAATTTCCCTTGGAATACTAGTCTTGTTTTTATTTTGGGTGAATTATGTTTCTTGTGATTTCTTTTTACAATGTAATTCATTTGTCAGTTTGCTCCGTTTCTGTCAAATATTATAAATTCTGCGATCTGGTCAAAGGAGACTACTCTTTAGCATAAAGAGTTATCTCTCCTCTTAAACTTACTTTTGTTTACATAGCTGTTTCTTTTCTTTGCAGGTACCATTGGTTACAATCAGAGGAATCGAATTGACACATTGCTTTATTTGCTTTGTTATCCACAAGCCCCGTTGGTCAAGTCAAAGGTAAATCTTCTCAAATCATTCATTGAAGTTTGTTTTTTTATTGAAAAAAAAATAAGATAAATATAAATGCTAAACTTGATTTTTAACCATTAGCACTCTTTTAACTGTACAGTCTGCCGGTCCTGTAGGCTGGGGCCTAAAATACGGCGACTGCATCCCCTACAGAGGAGTAAGTCCCCCACCCCAAACAAGGGCCCGGCCCTGTCGGTTGGCACCAAGAATGCACCGACTGCATCCCATGCAGAGGGGTAGGACCCCCCCCCCACCACCACCACAAGCAGGGTCCACCTGTTCTTTCACCAAAGTCGCAAGACTCTAGTTTAAAAAAGAACCTTTCACCAAAGTCACAAACAAACAAATCAATCAATCAATCAATCAATGTACAGTCAGCTTAAAAACATTAGTTTTGCACGACTGTAACTTCTTTCTTCTTTTTTGCAAATCTGTGCTTGTCAATAAACTGAAGTGGGTTAAAAAGAATCGGGGACATAGTCTTGTTTCCAGGTAATGGAAATCTTTTCTTTACCTGTTTCATGACTGAATAAAAGAGGAAGATGCATTCTTCTCTTTTTCCCTCTTCCATTGGTTAGTGCAGTTAATTTGTTCCAAAACTTTCCATACTATTTAAAACCACACTGTCCATGGTCTTATTATAATTTAATGTTTTTTTTCAGCTTATACTTAGTTACTTTAACCGTACTACATCAAAACCTGCACTAATCAAAACTGCACTATTCAAGTTATTTCTGTACTTTTGTTACTGCCTGGTTGCTAGCTATGTCAAGAGAATATTGTCTGAGGGCACATTATTTCAGATTGGTCAAAGCTCTCAATTTCCTTTTTTCTTCCAACCTAGTCATTGTTTATGTTTCCATTTGCTGTAACAGAAGAAACAGTATATTTTGTTATTACCACTTCAAATAGAGCTTATTTGAAAATAATTTTTATTAGGACTTTATTGTATACTTTTGTTTTTAGTCAGTATGATTAATGTTCGGGCACAATACAGTAGAATTTATTTGTTCATGCATTTGGAATATAATTATACATTTTTGTAAAGTCTTGTCAGAATGTTCAACTCTTAAATTCATAGACGGCTTATAACCGCTTGTAACAGTGGAACTCTTCAGTGAATAGAATTAAAAATGATGGAAATCTTCTGTGAATTGAATAGAAAATTCTTTTAAAAAATTCACTTAATAGTCAAAGCAGGATAATTTTGATCAGGAGTTACTTCCCTTGATAATGACATTCATTTTTAAAAATTAATTTAAGAGTTAAATGTAAATGCTACTACACCATTTTTGGTCACTGTTTGGGCGAGGCACCATATATAACTTCATCAGAGAGGGTTTTGCCTTCATAAACAAAAAAATTTCAGAAAACTTGATATATCTTGTAATTAGGTCTAGTCTAACATACAAAAAAGTTGTTTTGATATCTAAAATATTTTTAGGGCTGCCCTATAAAGGGTTAAATCTAAAAAAATTTTTTTCTTTTTCAGACAATAGAGTTAATTAACTTTGACAAGATACCTGCAGGACAGAATGCTATTGTAGCTGTAATGAGCTACAGTGGCTATGATATTGAAGATGCCTTGGTTTTAAATAGGGCTTCCCTTGACAGAGGTAAGTGTATTTATCATCACTTGATTTTTTTTAAAAGATGCTTTAAATTTGATCAAATTATTGTAATTTTTTCTGGTTATGAATCACAAATTTCTAATGACAGTAAACCAATATGTTTTTATGAACTACCGTAATATATTAGAAGCCATCAAACAAAACTGTCAACATAGGATGTTTTAGTTTTCAAGTTGGTCTGACTGGCTGGCTATGTATGTTATAAGAAAAATAAGATAAAAATGAAGAATATTGTGTGTTTACATTACACTAACATTATTCTGGTGTGACCTTTGCTCTCTGCAAAAGTACTACAGTGTCCAGTTTGGAAGAGAGAACCAGCTCTTCTTCCATAGGGTGATTTGTTAGCGCGAATGGGATCATACTGACTCAAAGTGTGAGAAAGAACAACAATACAACAGGTTTTTTGGTTCGAGATAATCCAATCTTTATTATATAAGAAGAGAAAAGGATAGATAAAAGATATAGAGGGAAGGTAGGGTTGTTTGGGGTTTTGGAAGGTTGGGACGGGTTGGTTGATGCGAAAAAGGTGGGTTTCACGTCAGTAAGTTGTTCAAACATTTTGTCTTTCCACATTGTCATTAATATCATTCTGTCGGATATCATTATCCAAATACTGATCATTTTCCTTTCTGCGCACATACTCTGCGTGTGTATGTACATTAACTTTCCATTCATTTCTTTCCAGTTTAAGCAATTGTTTATTGATATCTCTGCATGTTAACCCATTAACTGTGAATGACAGGAATTTCCATCATTGCAGTTCTATGGCTAACTCAATAAAGTTTCTGTTTTATTGTGATTGATGGCAATTCAGTTCTATCTATGAGTCAGAGATTTTATCCTGCAATGGATTATCCTGCAATGGATAAGTAATTAATGCTGCAGTTAATGGGTTAATTTTGTCTAACTCTTTTTGTTGTTCCAAGCGATGGTTTAGTTGCAAAAGTCTTAAATTAGTGACCATAAGGATACACTCAACACTTATATACACTAGTCTATTGTTCCAGGTTGTGAAATTTTGGAGCCTTAAACCTAATGTCTGTCCTATCCTGATCAAAGGCTTGCATATGGTGTTCAATTCTATGCTGGGCCTTCTGAGGAGGTTATCCGAGCATAGCATGTATGCTGATTCTTTCAATCTCCTTATTTTCCAATGTTGTTCTCTATCTATTACTGTTGCATTGTCAACTTTCTTTGGAGACTGCTTCTTGTAGATTTTCTGTGGAGTCCAATGCAACTGCGAAAAAAAAGTACTGTTTATGAAAAATGTATAAGTTGTGTAACCAGGGTGTTAGCCAGCATTCTCACTAGCCGTTTAACAGCTAATTCCTAATAGAAAACTAATTCCAATTTCCCAATTAAGTTGAGTGTTTTTGACCATTTTTGGCTTTTTAAAAAAAAATACAAATATGCTGACCTTGGAAAACTTCTATAAAAACGGTGGGGAAATCAAACACCCTGGTAACTCATTAAACAGAAAACAATGAGGCAAAAGGAGACATACCATAAACAATCTCTTGTTCATTCTTTATAAGCTGACTTCAGGGACCCCAGTGTTTACAAAGATAAGAATGTTGTGGGTGAACACAAATGCAAGATGCGTGGAGGACAAAAAAATGCAAAATGTAGATGGCGAGCGATGTGGGAATCTGTGGGTGCTGGTTGAAACCTGGGTGGATCAGTTTCTACCACTGTCTCCTGCTGTTAACTACTTGAAGTACTTGAAACAATTAACATTCCAAGGCTAGCCAACCAGATAGGCAGCTCAAATTTTGCCCGGCAAACACACATACAAAAACACTCCATGTCCTTACATTATACTGATTTAATTCCACAGGGGTTCTGTTCAAAATCCCCAAAACGTTACTGAATATGACAGGCACCTGAAGAAAGTTGGAGGGTACAATGGTCGAAATGTTGTCACTATAGCAACCAATATGAGGACTTGGGTTTGATTAAATCAGTATATAGCTACCCTTGACATTTGCGGGTTTTCAATTTGTGGTTTTGATAATTTGCAGTTCAGTTTTGGATAATTTAATGTGAATATTTTTGGGAGTTTTGCAGTTTACCACAAAAAACAGCATCATAGAAGATACGCTGTGGAATATAAACAAAACATAAAAGGTTTAGGAAATCATATAATATAGCAACTACCATAGATGTTTGACAAAAAGTGACATGTGTTGATAATAATGTCTGGAACTTGTAATCTATTAATTTTATCGTAATAATCTTTGTGTTACTAATTAGAAAAAAGATTGTAGAAAATTATCAACTAAAAATTATTCATGTAGACAATATAAATGCAGAGATAATCGTGGTTGAACACTTGTTTACACTCACAAACTGGCTGTCGGTATTTTAGACATTCAAATGTTTTTTCCACTTCACTGTATTGTAGTTTTATGAGATTTATGTTTTTTGTTAATAAACTGTATATTTATTTACTGTATGCTTTACTGTATTCATTTATTTATTTGTACATTTACAATTTTGGAATGGTAAAGTGTTTGTTTATCAAAAGGTTTATGATACAGGATTTATGGTTTTTGGGGACCGGAGTGGTTTGAGGGGTGTGAGCCCAAATTATTCACAGATTTAGCTCCCCTAACCCTTCTGACAGAAATTTGTTGTTATTATTATTAATATAATATAACGATTCTTTTGAAATGGTATCCTCATCTTGGTTGTTTTTATCACAACATTTATCAAATATGATAGTAATCGGAAGAAGACCTTTCGGGGTACAGTGTTCAAAATGTTGTTATTAATTATAGTTAATGATATAATTATATAGTTAATGATATAATAGTCAATTATATAATTTCTTCTATTTGATATTAATATAATACAATCAAAGGGATGGCAGACCCCCATAGATAGCTAGCATCTGCCAGAAGGAAACTCCTATCAAACCTACAACCTAAGGACAATGCTGCAATCTGTGCCACTACGGTGGACCATAGCATGCAAACCTACGGTTCAAAGGATGGGATCGGCCACGCGCACGTTGCACTTCACCTTAAAACTCCATTGTGCAGACTACGGATTTTCCACATTCAGGCCCCGCCGACCTAGGACCCGAATAAAGACACAGAAAATCCGCCCCAAATCTCCATTCGCGGAGTCAAGTCATTCATAATACAATGATTCTTTTGAAATGGTATCCTCATCTTGGTTGTTTTTATCACAACATTTATCAGATATGTCATATAGTCATCTGAAGGAGACCTTTGGTGGCCAAAATATTGTGACAAAAACAATCCAGAGGAGGATGTAGATCAAAGCTTTCCAAACCTTTTGCATTGGTGAAACCTTTTTAAAAAATAAATTCTAAGTTTTGTTAGCCAAGCTAAAAATATAATGTCATCCCAGCAGTTCAACCAACCCAGGAAAAATATATTGAAAGATATACAAAGTTCAGTTTTTATTAAATTTGACTTGTTTTTACCTTCATCCTAATTTCAGTTGTTTTTATTGTCCACTGTTTCTATGGTAACGAATAACAGTGCAATTAGAAATAAAGAGTAAACCTTCAGTGAGAATCGAACTCACCCTCACTGGAGACTAGTTTACATCTAGCTGATTTTACCAATTGGCCATGAAGACTTTATGGATTAGCAGAAGCTGATTTACACTTATAAACTCCCTCCTGGCAATGAGGGTGTGAGTTCGATTCTCACCATTGGCTTACTCTTTATTTCTGATTGTGCTGTTATTCGTTGCCATAGAAACAGTGGCCTGAATTAATAAGTTTGTATAAAAACAACTAAAATTAGGATGAAGGTAAAAAATAGTCAAATTTAATAAAAAGTTATGTGGTACAATACTTCATCCAATAATAATAAAGATTGATATACAAAACTATACTTATTTTTGTAACACACCTAGAGATTATCGTTGACACACTAGAGTGTTGCGACACAGTGTGGAAAGCTCTGATGTAGATCCTAAAGAATCATTGTATGATGCTGTAACCAATGGCGTTGCAAGAGGGGGGGGCAAAGGGGGGCAGTTGTCCCCGGGCACAAGTTCCTCTGGCCTGAAAACCGTTGATGTCGAATTCAAAAGTGTGCACATACTTTTGTCACACAAGTTTTTGGAAAAAAATCTTTTAAAAATTATTTTTTAAGCAAATATTTCATTTTTTTGCACAACCGCAAAATCTACAATATATTCAAAAAAGAATCCCGGAATAAAAGTCTTAGGAAGAAAAGTCATGGAACCAAAGTCACAATGTAGCATTACCCTGAGCTACCTAAAAAAACGTAATAAGAAGATAAGTCACAACTAAATAATCAAAACATTTTACGGATGGGGCTGCCAAAATTATCTTTGCCCCGGGAGCTGAGAACCCTTGCTATGCCACTGGCTCTAACTACTGAGCTACTCTTGCAAATGATACCAGTAATAAGTTTAACTTTGCTACAAGCTACTTAACAAGGTCGCCTGAACAACAAAGATGAGAATTTGAATCCAAAGTAACCGACAAGTTGTAATATGAAAAAGGTTAAAAAGAAAATTCAGTGAATTTTCTTTGAACATTTTTAAGGGAAAAAAATGTCTAGTTTTTTTATGATTTTTAATTATTTCACACTCTCCTGAGAATCTAGGATGGGGCCATCTTATTTATTTATGGCAAAACCCATACTTTGCCACAGCTCAGCGAGGTTTCTGGCTTTTGTTCTTAAGTTGACTATCAGAACACAGTTATATTCCCATGATCTGAGCTCACATAAAGACATACAGAAATCTCTTTTATTCTATTTATTATTTCCTTCAAAGTGTTAAGATAACAATTGGGTCAAGTAGTTATTTCAATTGGAGATGATTCTTCCTTCACTGTGAATACCACTGAAGCCTTGTATGTGAAAATGTCAACATTGTTAATAGTTCAACTGTAGAATAAAGGGATTAAGCGGAGTCAAACATGTCCTCTTACAGTTGGAAGAAGTGGAAAGAAGGGGTATATTCTCAAGTGAATAGTTTCTGATTGGGAAATGAGAAGATATTTGCCATAAGGGGAGAACCCTATGGATAATATAATAGACTAGAGATCATAAGGCATATGGTTCAGTCATTGTTCTTTGAGATTTTACAAGCACTAAAGTGACTACTTGAAATATGGAAGCTTTTTGACTTGATTTAAGTCAATATGTCTAAGATAGGAATGCATACCTTGATTTTAAAAAATCCATTATTAATTAGCAATAAACTATGAAAATGAAAAATATTTTCAATTTTATTGTTCTCGATGTTATAAATATTAAAATTCTAAAACTTCAAAATTTAAAAAAAATATTATTTTATTATTTTTATGATCGGTCAAAGGCATTACTTTTTTTTTTTTAACTGAAAAGAAAAAAGAAATAGCAGGTTGTGTAGCATAACGGCGGTTGTACTTCTGCTTCTGGTCGCTGTGAGGGAAAGGGATGCTGAGAGAGAGAAATAGAGATAATAGTCTCAGAGAAAAAGAGAGAGAGACGATCATTTCTTCTGGGGCTGCGGACTGCAATGATGA
>VCCN01001495.1:208680-228926 GCA_006491835.1 Architeuthis dux | reverse complement strand
TGCATTTCACTGAGTTTCATTTGACATTTTAAGAAGTTTTTCAGAAAACTAACATGTCCGACTTCTCACATGCTCGTCACATGTGTCAGTATACACATTTCACACAATTTCATGCCACTGGTGTTTATGGACTTTCAAAAGGTGGCCGCCAAAGCAGCTGTCTGTGCTCAAAGAGTTAAAACATTAAAATCTAATAGAAAAGATACTGTGCAAATAAACAAATTAGATTTCCTTTGTATTTGACTTGATCATGTAAACTTTGCTCCAGCAATTCAATTGGAAACTTGCCAACTAAAACCTTTTGAATCTTACATTAACTTTTATCTTTTGTTTTTAATGATCTTTTTGTTCTTTAAATACTTATATAGCCGCGAACAGAAGCCAGAAAAGATGGCAAAATGTACTCTTATCATTTATACAGTGAGAATAGTATAATCAATGAAGGTAATGATTTCCTATTAGAGCCTCTTACAGTCATATATAACCTGTTTCCTCATGGACTCCTGTGAACAAAGTCAAGGATAATGGCAGAAGATAGACGGCAAACTCTATTTTACAAGATATTTTCTATAGTTTTGAGAAGGGTCATTAATATTCAAATGGTTCTTTTCTATAGTTTTGAGAAGGGTCATTAATATTCAAATGGTTCTTTGAACGATTGAACTCCTTCTTGCTGTTTGTGTTGTAAAGTGGAGTTCAACCCGATGTGGCTTCTGCTTCTCAAGAGACCTTAACCAGACAAGACAACGACACGGAAACACCTGGGCCCTGCATTATAAAAATTTTAAAAAAAATAAAACTTCTGTTTACCCCATCACACTCGGATTTTACACCAGAAGAAGGCCGACGAATGGATCGGCTGAAACGTTGTGTTTACAACACAAACAACAAGGAGTTCAATCGTCCGAAGAACCATTTGAATATATTTTACAAATAACTTTTTCATTATAAATCAATCTTTATTATTATTGGATGAAGTATTGTAACACACCACTTTTTATTAAATTTGACTAGTTTTTAACTTCATCCTAATTTTAGTTGTTTTTATACAACTTATTAATTTGGGCCACTTTTTCTATGGCAACGAATAATAGCGCAATCAGAAATAAAGAGTAAGCCTTCGGTGAGAATCGAACTCACACCGTCATTGCCAGAGGGAGACTAGTTTATGCAATTAAAAACAACTATAATTAGGATGAAGGTAAAAACTAGTCAAGTTTAATAAAAAGTGGTAAACATTTTCATTATTATTTAAATTTGTTTATGACTACTTTTTACATTAATACCCCATCTAACAAAAATAATCATCGTCCACTGCTGGACAAAGGCCTTTCCCATCTCCTTCCATGATGACCTAGATTGCCACATCTTGCCGGAAAACTTTTCTATTTCATCCCTCCATCTTGTGTCTGGTCTTTTCCTACTGCGTTTACTGCTATTCATTTGCCCCATCTATTGTCATCTCTCCTTGCTAGGTGACCAGTCCATCTCCATTTTTACAGCTTAATTATTTGTATAATATCCTTCACTCTAGTCCTCCCTCTGATCCGTGTTGATTTAGTTATTCCTAGGATTGCTCTTTCCATGGCTCTCTCTGCTATTCTAAGTTGGTTTTCAGTTCGTTTTGTTAATTTCCATGTTTCGCATCCGTAAGTCATGGCTGGTATTATGCAACCATTGTATATTTTACGCTTTAAGCACATTGGCAAGGTGCTCTTCAAAATGTCTCTATTCATACCGAATGCTTTCCACCCTATCGTTATGCGTCATTCTTTTTCACTGTCATTGTCTTTCTCTAACTTTATTAGCTGTTCTAGGTTGATGAATACATCTACTTGTTCTAGAGTCTCTCCTTCTATCTTTATGACCTAAAAAAGGGAGAAATGTAATCATTTTTATCATCTTTTATTAGCCCAGTAACAAGACAAGTTTTTAGAAACTGTCCACATTTAAACATTTACTCCTTATGTATAGAAAAGGTTTAAAAAAATTCTTTTGAAAATTCCCCCTAAATAGGTTTTAGTGGTGGGGGGTTCAATTTGCAATGTAAGTTTTGGTAAATTGGTCCCTTAATTTGTATCCGGAAGAATTCATGCTTGTCTTTTCTTTTTTTTTTTAAATTCTGATTTATTTCAGTAGTCACTGCCCAACAAAAGGTGAGAGAAGTAACTTATTCATTGATCACCCCTTTTTCCAATTTTTTAATTGATCATCCCCAACATGGCATTCTGCCAAAAGACATTAGTCAGATGACGGTTTCTATTGAGTGACTAACCAGACCTGTTTTTTCTTTTCATCCGGCGAAATAATGATGACTTCTTGTAAAGCCAGACCAGAATTAGAATAACTAAAGCTTGCCATACTAAAAAAAATTAATTTCTTTGTATTAATAGAACTGTAAGATTCAAATACAGCAATACCTTGAATAGTGTGGTTTTGATTAATGTAGTTCTTTTATGTAGTACGGTCAAGGTATTGAAATCAAAGTATAAACTGAAAAAAAAAACACATTCAATTATAATAAGACCTTGAACAGTGCAGTCTTGAATAGTACAACAAATTTTAGAATGAATTAACCGCACTAATCAAGGTGTAGTACCTGTACTCATTTCTCTTGTCTGTTTCTTTGTCATTTCAATTTTTCAAAATAACTACCTCATACATATCAATGCCCTTTACACAAAGTAGCTAATAAATTGTAGTTAACTCTTAAATTCATATAAGAAAATTTGAATGTTATCAAGGGGAATAACTACTGATTAAAGTTACATCCCCTTCCACCTTTAGGTAAATCTTTTGATTTAAAAAGATTCTATTCAGAGGAGAGTTCCATCATTTTTTATTCTATTCACAGAAGAGTTACACTGTCAATTAGTAGCGGTATCCAGCGGTTTATGATATTAAGAGCTAATGTAGCCTATTCAACTACATGTAATCTTGTTAGACGCGTAACTCATTCTACTTAAAATTCTGTTTCTCTTGCAAAGTTTTTAGATTGTTCTTGGCACAAGATCAGATATTAAAAAGTTTTAATGGGGCCTCGTTTAAGAACTAAAACTAATAATCCTAATGTTTCATGCAATGTTTCATGTCTCAATGGAACATTTAAGAGTAAATGATACAAAAAGCATTACCGACTAGGCCATACACACAAATGTTGTTCAAAATTGTTGCTTTTAAAAGAACTGTTCTGATTACCAAGAAACTCCTTTGATATGAAAACAGTTTTCTATCCATAGATGAGATAATAACAATTTAAATACCCTGCCTAAAACTCTTGATGGAAGCTAAGCCTTAGTGGCTTTTTGACTTATGTGTTTATCATTGTACCAAAACTGCAGTATCTGCCACATATACATCTTAATGGAAAATCAATCAATGAAAATATTATAACTCTCTCTTTTTGTGTAATGGACTCACTTTTTTAATAACTGTATATTTTTGAATATAAGTTGACCGTGAGTATAAGACGAGTTGGGAATTGAGCATAACATTTCAGAAAATCGACTGCCTTGAATATAAACGAAGTCCGTTATTTTGCCATAACATCGTCAGGAGAGATATCCCTTTCTTATGAATACATCGTTTATTGCACTTGGTCAGCTATCACTATAACACTGTATTGCTTTCATCTTCAACATATCAATCATTCTTTTCAGGTCATAAAAGTGAAATTCTCATTAGTGATGACAAATCTACCTGAAAAAAATGATTTAAAATGGATATTACATAATAGAGAATCGTATACTACCTACATAGCATTTCATATAAAACCATGGTAATGAATTTAAGTTAAAACAATGGGCATTATTGCCCGCTAAGATGCATTATACCTATCAATGCTGTATTCAAGTATTGGCCATTTTTGACTGATCTGTGTATAAGTTGAACTGCTGATTTTGGTCCATTTTTTTTAGAGAAAAAAAAAACCTTGTTTTATATTCAAGAATATACAATATGCAGCAGTTAAAAAATATTTTTTTATAAATTTCATTTTTTAAATTCCTTTTTCCTCCCTCCTTCCCTCAAATTTTAGTTTCTCCTTTCTTGTTTTATTGGTTCAAACAAAATATTTTCTGAAAAGTAAGATTTTGTGGGAATATGACCTGTAGCGAATCCATTTCTTCTTGCGAAAAAGGAACTTCTTTGCAAATTAAAATACATCTTATACTTTCCTGTTTTGTTTGTCTGTCTTACAATGGAATTTAGTTCCCAGCCCACAAATTCTGTTGAAAATTTAGTTAAAAAAAAGTCAATTTTTATAGCAATTTTAATGCAGTGTCCTATAACTTCTTTGGTCATTTATGTTGTCTAGAGAAGAAAAACAGTCTGTAGAACATGTATGAGACATAATTTCCTTTGGTCTCTGTTCTCATAAAACAAAAATTCAGTAAAGATGATTTTGTCAAACTCCAAGACAGGAGTTGACTTTCCTTTCCTACCGTAACAATAACAATCCTCACCAAAATTTGGGGTGTAAACTCCCCATCCCCCATACCGTGATTTGAACTCACAACCTATTGATCACTAGCCTGGTGTCTTACTGAGTTAAACTGACAAGTCTTAGATATTAACGAATATTTATCATACACATACAGGCTTATTTCATTCTAATAAATAAATAAATATAGAAAATTAAAAATATTTTTATAATTTTTTTTATTTATTATATATACAATACAAAAGTTGCAGTAATCATCTTTAGTAGGAGTGGAGTTTGACCCTGCAGCAGCCAGTCTTGTTCTTGAAGCAATTGGTTAGTACAGTCTAATCTATATAGAACATTTTTTTTATGCCCCAAGGTCAAGTAATTCAAGCAGATTAACCTTCTAAGGATAGAATTGTTATCACTCACATCACACGTCCTTCAAGAGGAGGCTGAGAGGAGCTAAGTTCTGGGAAATGGTTTTCTCTGCATGGTTCTGGATGGGTGTGGACACTCAGGAGAAGATCTGTTTACTCTTCGTTTTAGTGCACTATTGTGCAATCTCTGAGCGGAACTTTTAAATGCACTTGCATTTCTAGTACCGATTACTGTCACTGACAGACTGACACACTCCCACCACCTCTCGTTTCCCCCCCTCCTATATATGTGTGAAAATGCAAGAGAGAGAACCATTTGTAATACAAAGGTCAAGTATTAACCCGAGATATTGGCATCGATATCTCCTCTTGCTTTTTATATTCTTGAATGCCTTAAAGTCATTTCAAATTTGATGTAATTGTACTGGAGGTAGAGGTGTACCTCATGCTGGGATCTACCATAAGATCACAGTAAAATGGAAAAACAACCAAATTTGGGTGGAAAAAATGGACGAAACAATAATTCAGTCATTATTCAAAGGCCATCACAACTGCTAAATTGAGCATAATAAAACAATAAAAGTTACGACTCACATGTTTTTATTCATTTCACTATCAATCGGCAACTCGTTTTAATTGTATTTGGTACTTCTTTGGACAGTCTTTTCTTTTTAAGTTATTAGACGTTGGTTACATGGTGGTTTCTATTGATTGACTACCCAAACATGTTAGTCACTCAATAGAAACTGCCATATAACCATATATATATTGGTAGCAGGCTGTGTTGGGGGTGATCAATTAAAACATTGGAAAAAGAGGTGATCAATGAATAAGTTACTTCTTTTGCCTTTTGTTGGACTTTGATAACTAAAAAAAGTCTGAATTTTCAAAAAACAAGTGTGAACACAGTCGGACACAAACTAAGGGGCCAATTTAGCATAAACTTAAATTGTAAATTGAACCCCTCAACTAAAAACCTATTTCAGGGGAGAATTTTCAAAAAGCAAGCCGTTTTTTCTAAACATAATAAGGTATAAGTTTAAATTTTCAGCCCTCTAGCCTCATGGGTGTGGTCTGTATATGCCATACATAGGTTACTTCAGTTTTTAAGTTGGTCTGGCTGGCTATCTTGACAGTTTTGGTTGACGGTTTCTAATACATGAATTTTCATATATATGAATTTATTATTGCATAATTATATTTCAACACTTTAAGTAGTGATGTACCGGAATATCAATCTGGTCGGATATCTAGCGCCGGATTCACCAAAAAATCGGACATCTGAATCCATCATATTCCAAAGTAAAAAAATTAAAATCTACGTCTGTTTAAAAAAATATTGGATGGCTAAAATTTGAAAATGGTGACAGTGATAATTTTTTGTGAATCTTGCACCGGATATCCGGCTGGATTGATATTCCTGATGTATTTTTTACTAGATGACGGTACAAGGGACTGAGCGGCCACACGTAAACGTTAGAAGAAGATTGAATATCAGAAAATTCTTTTTTAGCAATAGAGTGGTGGGACTTTGGAATAGATTACCGGAATATGTAGTGCTATCAACAGATTACAAATGATTTCAAGAAGAATTATGATGTTTATTACACTACCGCAAAGATTTAAGGCCTATTGTGTAAATATGATTGCTATGATGTGTGCTTGTATATACAAATTGTGTACTTTTTTTTTACACTAAAATAAAATGTTCTAAGATGTCCTAAAATGTACATCACTAACTTTAAGTGTCATAGTGTATCAAATACAGGCGTTTCTCATTGCCCTGTTATTTTTACGGCATGTCATTCTTTAACACAAATTCACAAAAGAATGTATTTCCTGTTGTACCAGAAATTACTGTATATTTTTAACAGAAGTGATACATTTTGTAGGACTTCACAATTCAAAATGCTGATGTCGGCCATATTTGATCTTTAGGGTGCACCATCTGATGTGCACATTCACTGTATAAATTCTCATTGCTTATTTCAGTCTACTGAAGAGGAAATGACCTTTTCTTTTTTAATTTTCTAGCATTTTATTTATTTATCTTTTTTTAAAGCATAATTGAAGCTCTATGTGATTTTTCGAAAGTTCGCCCCTAACATGTTCAACACATGTGTCTGTAATTATAACACAATGTATTATACACTTGGAAGAGCTATTTAGAGCAGTTTAATTTTGTGGTAACTCACTAATGAGCTTGTCACTTGGAGAAGCACTTTTATAAACTGATGAGCCAAAACATTATGACCACTAATAAGGTGTTGGTCCTTTGTGTGCCTGTAAAACAGCTCTTACCCGATCAAGCATGGACTCTACAAGATCTCATAAGGTTTCCTCTGGGATCTGGTGCCAGAAGGTTAACAGCAGGTCCTTTAACTGATACAAGTTACGTAGTGGAAGTTCTACAGAGCAAACTTGTTGATCCAACAGATCTGGGGAGTAACTTCTTCATGTTCCTGTAATCATTCCCCATACAACTTGTGCAGTGTGGCAGGGTGTATTGTCCTGCTGTAAGTTAAGTGGTGGAGGTTCTGCTGTGCGAACTTGTTGGTCCAACGCATCCCATAAGTGCTCAATGGGATTGAGATATGGGGAGTATAGTAGCCAAGGGCATCACAGTGAAGTCTTCTTCATGTTCCTGAAACCATTCCCTGTATAACTTGCATTGGGTGTACTGTCATCACAGAAGACTGTTGCCATGAAGGGGTGTTCTTGGTCTTCAATAATGTTGAGGTAGGCTGTATGCGATAAATTACCTTTCACAGTGCCTCCACAGGCTTGTTGTTTTCCTCCCAGTACATCCTGGTGCCATTGCTTCCCCTGGATAACAACACACACATCCTGCTGTCCACCTTATTCAAGAGAAAGCGAGACAGACAACCTTTTTTCCATTGACATATGGTCCAGTTCCAATGCTTGTGTGTCCATTGAAGACACTTTCTACAATGGACATTGGTTAGCATGGGTTCTCTGACTAGCCTTTGGCTACACAGCCCAATATGCAACAAGGATCGATGTACTGCGTGTTGTGACACATCCCTTTCTTCACCTTGATTAAAGCTATCTGTAATTTGTGCCACAGTAGCCCTTCTGTTGGCTCGTACTTGGCAGGAAAGCTTTCCATCAATCCTCATATCTACTAGTCTTGGCCACCCAATGCCTTCTCGACAGTTGGTGATTTTCCCCTTCTCGAACTACTACCAATAGTTACTCACCACAACTGAACATGAGCAACCCTCAAACTGTGCCATTTCAGAAGTGCTCTGACCTAGTCTTCTGGCCATAACAATTGGGCCTTTTTCAAATCTTCATTCCCATAACTGCAGCATTTAAGACATCAAAATGAAGTATTCAAGGCTCTGTATATACCTCTGACCCTGCTGTGCACAGTTGTTATGAGAGAGTAGCTGTCATTCTTGCCACATTTCGCTGGCTCATCAATGTATGAATTGAGTCAAATCTTACAGAATAACATCTGCTTATTTACAGAAGTTACTCTGTGTTAATAGGTACTTAACTCCTGCTCTACCACATCAGACTCACCACAAGCATGTGTTCTCTCTAAGGATCATCATTTGAAAAGAGAAAGGGAAAAAATATTCTTTTTCCTGTAAAAAGTAACAGGTCAATTTGTGGCAGTGGGTGGTGATCCCTGCTGCTGTGCCCCACCCACTTAGTGCCTTATCCATTAACACGGCCTCTTTGCATACATACAAAAAAAAAAAACACTCATGGTAACACCTGCGACAATTAAGATATACCATTTCCTGTAGAATGACAATGTTTTTTGTCAGCAGTTATTCTGATAGTCTTGACAATGTTTCAAAATCCTATCTTCTTGAAATGTGAATGTCCACCATCTGGTTTGAAAGCTGTTCTTTATTGTCTAACTGACATGAAATCAGTTGGTGAGAGCCAGGAAGTGCCATATTTGATGGCATATATGGACCCCCGGCCCCTATTTCCCTGAATTCCTCTCATTTATCAACCTGTTTTTTAACTCCTCAAGTTCTGGCCATTTCTTTTAGGGGAAAAAAAATGCTGTCATGTTTTGTATTACGTTGTATTGGAAGTTTTCATTTATTAATCAGTGCTACCCACAACAGACTGGTTTGAAGAATGTTGCTGGGTTTAGGTTATTCATGTGTTCTGACATTTATATGTATATATCAATGTATCCAGACTTTGCCCAGCCCTAATTGTTCATTGTAGAAACTTGAAATTTTGCACACACACACTCCTTTCAATGAGTAGGGAAATGGGTTTTTTTAACCTATAAGATATCTCCAAAAGTATTTAATGGATTTCAATGAAATTTTGTGGAAGGGTGGGAATGGGGTAATGAAGAAGGGGCAGATCCACAAATTTTTTTTTGATTGAAAGTATTTTTCTGGGATTTGGGGGTTTTTTTTTTTCATGTTCTGTTCACACAATATCTCTAAAGTTTTGAATGAATCTCAATGAAATTTTCTGGAATGGTGGACAATAGGCTACAGAAGTAGTGATTAAATCTTGGGGCAAATCCATGCAAAATTACGTTCCTTCCGTCGTACCATATAATGTTGCCAAAATTTCATCTTTGTCTATACAATATATCCAAAAGTTCTCACTGAATTTTGTGGAAGGGTGGATAATAGGCTATGGAATAAATGATTAAACTTTTGGGTGGATCTATGCACAATTACTTTACTTTACTGACAATGGCATTGGCAGTGGTATGTGCTCTCTGAGTGCTTACTAGTTATTTTTATGGTGTTTTTTCCTTCTTCTGTTCAGTGATATTTTGCTAACTTGGTATTGAGGATTTTCAGCCTTCATTCCAATACTCTACCACTGAGCTACCACTGCAACATATGAGAAGAGGTCAATTGTTTATTTATTTCACATGTGGATTTGATTTTCTTTTATCTTTGATTACAGTGTTTGTGGCCTGATTGTACCTCAGGAAGACATGCCATTCACTGATCAGGTAAGAAAACAAAGATTTTCTTTATCTTTCTATTACATTTTATGACTCTTTCTTCTTTTTTTGCTTCTTTTTCTACTCCTTTTTTTTCACCTTCTTTTTTTCACCTTCTTTTTTTCACCTTCTTTTTTCACCTTCTTTTTTTCACCTTCTTTTTTTCACCTTCTTTTTTCATCTCTTTCACCTTTTTTTCACCTCTTCTTCTTCACCTCCTCTTCTTCTTTTTCACCTCCTCTTCTTCTTTTTCACCTGTTCTTCTTCTTCTTCTTCTTCTTCTTCTTCACCTCTTCTTCTTCTTTTTCACCACTTCTTTTTCACCTTCTTCTTCTTCTTTTTCACCTTCTACATCTCCATATACATAAAACATGAGCTCCATGGGTAGAAATACCAGGAAATGGAATTGACAAGATGCTTTTAACTAATCCCTAGATGACATTTTGTATTTATGCATTGGCAAAAAATATGAATCTAATATTCTGTCATCTGTCTCAATGCTAGCCAACCTCATTTTTTTCCCATTCATAGAATGTGACATTGAAAAAATGAATGAAGAAGATGCCATCCAATATTCCCCCATTGCTGTCCAATACACTTATAAGCATCAGTACCCAAAGATCCTTTTTCTCTTGTCTAAATCTTCTTAAAGGTGACCCCGCACTTCAAATCAGGTATCAAGTACCACTTCGAGAGATTCTAGCTTCATAAGCTTCACTTTGGTACCCACCCCATCTTGATAGCTTATGTGGTTGTGAAGATATGGAACATTTACTTTCAGATACCTGGGGAGATTTTCTAACTAAATTGACTGTGAAAGTATACAAACAATGTCAATTTATTTTTGATGCGGTCTCAGAAAAACTCATTAAAACATCACTTTTTATTAAATTTCCAGATAAATTTGTTCATTCTTCTACGGCTTTCAAGACAATATAAAATCATCTGTCTCTTCGTCAAATGTCGCGACTGAGAAGAACCCATAAATCTCTATGTCCAACTGTCTTTATATGTAGAGGGGTGGGGGGTTTGAGGATGTAGGACTTTTTTTAGTTGTTTTTATACAACTTATTAATTCGGGCCACTGCTTCTATGGCAACGAATAGCAGTGCAATCAGAAATAAAGAGTAAGCCTTTGGTGAAAATCAAACTCACACCCTCATTGCCAGAGGGAGACTAGTTTACGTCTAGATGGTTTTTACCAATCATTCACAAAGACTTCATGGATTAGCAGAAGCTGATTCACACTTATAAACACTGAATGCTTACTCTCTATTTCTGATTGCGCTGTCATTATTAAACCTTCATATTTTCAACAGGAATGGTTAGATTAGGTATTTATGAAAAAAATGACCTGCACTAGCTATTTTCAGTTCTAGATTGAAACTGACCCGTGCGACTTAATGCCTAATTCGACATGCAGGGCCACAAATGGTTTCTCTAGTTTTATTGTTCTTTTGAATGATAACACCACTGATTGATGAACTGTATTAAGAATATATACAGAGGAATCTGTTTATTACAATCACGGATAACAGGATCAAACAGTTATTGGCATCTAAATCAGGCGGTTCAAAACACTTTATTTAAAATGGATCAAAAACTATATTAAAATGTTTATATTAATTTTCTATAATCTAAAGTTGTTTATAACAATAAATTTATAACAATGAATGTAAATTGTTCCAATTTTTATATTCTTTGCTTAATGTTATCAGCCAGTTATTGTTCTCTAGAAGACCCTGTCCCAAAGTGGTCACAATAAGCAGCTTCCTCTATAGTTAAAATGTGGGTTTGAGCTTCATTCACTTCTTTATTTGGTGTTTAGATAATGTAACCCACCATGTATTGAAAAGATTAGGTTTCTTCAAAACAGTTTTCAAGATTTGTTCTTGTTTTATAATAATGTAATGATAACATTTATTTTGAAATTCTAAGATGCAAATTGAATTCTGACAATTTGCATGTCCAAGGCTATATCCTTGATATTTGTTAATGTTTCTATGCATATATTTATTTTCAGCCTGGCATTAGCAGGCTTCTATTTTGAACCACATGCTTTTCTCAAGAACATCAGGACAAATAACTTCAGTGATCAGTTGTCATATTTGAAAATAAGTCTTAGATATTGTTCCATATGTTTATGCATAACACTTTGAAATTTTTAAATTTAATATACAGTTGGTTGGTTATTTGAAGAAGTTGTATGTTAACCAGTGTGAACTGTTTAATTCATGAATCTCAGTTTAAAAGAATTTCTTTAAGGATTGCATTTTTGTTCCCAACAAACATAACCAGAAATAATGAATCTTTTGATGATTTCTCTTTCATTAATTTTTCAGGGAATCTGTCCAGATATCGTAAGTACTGCCAATTTCATATTCATATTTATATATATTTATATATGATAATTATAAAGACATTTAATTAGTTGGGAACCCATATTTGCTCGGCGACAGTGTGAATGACTGCTAAAAGAGCGTAAGTAAATAAAGAAATAGGCACTGCACGGGGATCGAACCGCGTCCACCTTGGAAGCAACCGTATACGCAGGTTCTGCTCTAGCAGTCGTTCACACCAGCGCCAAGCAAATATAGTTTCCCAACTAATTAAATGTCTTTATAATTATCATATTCTGTCAGATATAAAATTATCTGATTTCATATTTATATATATTTACTAGCAGAAATACCCAGCGTTGCCCTTTTTTTTTATATCCCTTAAATAAATGCAATCATATGAGTTAGCTATAATTGTAATAAATTGTTCTCAGATGCTCCCCTTGTATTCTTGTTGCAACAATGTAGCTACATAAAGTATTGTAATCACCCAAAGCATCAAATAGCACAATTGTACCTTTTTATTTAGTAGCTAAAACACCAACAGAAATAGACCAATATAGGATGTAGCATAAACATTTATTCTCCTAAAATTCTGAAATTCATGTGAAAAAATAAACACATTATTCCTGTTCTTTAAGTAATTCTTTTTCCAGTCCATTTCTGTACATGAAATTGTTTTCTGGTCTGAGAAGGTTCCCGACGTCTATTCAAGTGCTCGCATGTGAATATTATTGAAAAAATGTACAAAGCGTTGAAAATAAATTTTAAAAAAATATGTAAGCAAAATATGAAAATGAATCGAAAAAAACTTTAAAAAACTATCTGCTTCTAAAAATATACATATTTAGTTTTTGTTCAAAATCTTTTGGTTGAAAATCAATTAAAATATTTTTAATCGATAAAATATTAATAATATTAATTATTAACTTACTTTAGGGGTTTAGGGAATAGAAATCTCGGGCGTCCATTTGCTGACACGACAATCTGAGCTGGAAGTGAATCAATTGAAATGAAGACCTTTTTTTTATTCGGCATTTCAAACAAGAAAAGAAGGGGAAAGTGATAGTTGACAGTTTAGAGTTAATGCCCTCGAAGGCTCCAAGATAGATGGTGCTGACATGAGGAATTATCCCCTTTGGTGAAGGGCACCAGATTGGAGCTATATAAGTCAAGGAATAAGAGGGAAGACATGTGTTTATCAGTGAGCACTATAGAGAGATTAAGTTTTTTTCTGCTGTCATCACGTATGAAATGCTTGATGACTTCTATGCTTCAGTTTTAAACAGACATACACTTGCCTGGTTATATATATATAGATATTGTCCATCACTTACATTTGATATTCTTATATGAAGAGAAGTCAAATGACTGAGTTGTCATAACTGCAAGATACTGAAAACAAATTTACCATCTTGTATTCTATTCATCATTTTGCTAGTCTTGTTATCTCTGCCAATGAAGTTGGACAGTGATCATGTTTGTCCACACAATATCTCCAAAAGTTCTCAATGACATTTAAGGGTGGGCCAAAGAACAATTGATTAAATTTTGAGGCGAATCCAGGAATTTTTTTGCAACATTGCGAAATAACTTTTTGGCTTTTCGAATGTAATAACACTGTTATGATGTCGTCATAATGGTGTAGTGCAATGATGTCATCGAAATGGAAGCATAGTGTGGTAGTGTAATTGTTCAGTTTTTAGTGACCATAGCGTTGGTGAAGGTATGTGCTCTCTGGGTGCCTTCTATTTCTACATGCAGTGAACCCAGTGACACAAGAATACAAAATAACAACCCCTTGTTGTCACCCCTTCCAAGCAATACTGGTTACTGCCATAAATAAATGGTAATTCCTTAGAGCATAATAGGAACATATTCAAAGTTAATCTAGAGAAGGAAGCAACTCTATTCTCTAGGCCAGAGCTTTCCACTTTAAGAATAACATTTTTGCAACACATTACTTGAGTTTTGTTAGCAAAGCCAAATATATATCATCCCAGCAGTACAACTGACTCAAGAAAAGTATCTTATGAAAGATATACAAAATTAGGGTCCATGACAAAAACTGCACCGGACAAAATCCTCTAGGACAAAAACCCCAGGACAAAATCCCCTAGGGCACAAACTCCACCTACCGGATAAAACCCCATCTCATCATTTTGTTGAAGACGTAGACTTCTTTGTGTATATATAGCCATGATAACATAGTTTTTCTCCAGCTTTATTGCTGCCTATAATTTCCATTATGAAGGAAGGGTATTTGGATGTTGTTTCTAGTTTTTTAATTGTACAATTTCACTAATAATGATAATTGTAAATCACAAAGTAATTCACAATACACTCATGCTTAAAATGTTAAATGAAATTTGGGAAATTGTTAGCGACCTAACCATCAAAAAATGATCCGATGTTTGGGACTGATTTCACCCATCACTGCTAAATAAGCTAAACAATTTTTTATAATTTTGTAAATAAATAATTGAATAAATAAATTATATTCTGACATTTCATATTGTTATGGTTCACATATTTTTCTCATTAAAATTCTAAAAATCCTTTTTTTTTTTTTTAAACTGAAAAATTACCATATATACTTGTGTACAATGCGATGAATTTAATACTAAAACTCTGGGTTAAAATTGGTTTGTAACATTATACTTGTAACATTATAATAGATTACTGATTTTAAACAGACCTGAGAGAACAGAGATTGTGATGTCACAGGTTCCTTGAGGTCTCAAAAAGTGGCGACAGTAATGATAAGATCTACTATCAAAGTGGATTTGTAAGAAAATTATTGAAAACTTTAAACAAATTCTGTTTTATTTTTTACTATGTGGGGTTTTTGTCCGGTAGAGGTGGGGATTGTGTCCTATGAAATTTTTTCCGGTATCCCACAAAATTACACTTAATTTTGCGACAAACCTAAAGATTAACACAAAGCTTTGGTAAGCTCTGCTCAACCACTACGGTTGAACATAAGAATAGAAAAAAAGAGATCCTATAAAAAAAATAGTTCCTTTGTAAGTGACTAGCATGTTTCCTTTAATTAACAAGATTTAAAAAAATAAAAACTGTCTGGCTAATCTCTGGGATCAGTTCTTTATTTCTGCTAGCCTAGTATACATGTCATAGTGATAGTGTCACATATTGCTTACAAATCCTATAATCAACAGACCGTTTTTAAGCATTTTAAATCTCTTGATATCCCAAAGCTCAAAACAGATGGTAAAAGTACAAACTTTATTCTAAATGTCAAGCTGGTTTATTTATATAGTCACTTTATCCAGCCGTTATCAGGAGATTTGACTAGTCAACATTGCTTAAGTTGGTAAGCATTAAAGTGTCAGTTCTTTTAAAATGATTGGGCTATAATTTATTTGCTTGAGTGTGGCACTCAAGCTGAATTATTAGACTACAGCCATATGTAATTTCTAGTGCTCTTAAGCTCCCAGAAGAGCCTTCTCTCAATGATCTGAGCATTTATATCTCATTATTTCTTAATTGAAGCATAACTAATATGTTTCTAGTCAACCCTACACCCAACCAAATATTTTTGCTTGATTTATTTGAGCAAATATCAACTTGGCAAACTCATTGCTAAAGAATTACAGGAAGGGTTAATCTGTTCCATGCTTTTTGGTGCTGAGTTATAACAAGATCAAATAACCTACTAAAACGGGACACTTTTGATTAGTGACATTGATTAATGATTTCTTTCAGCTGTGTATTTTCAGGATTTATTCATTAACATTTCATATAGCCAAATTTTATATTTTTTTTATTTACTTGTAATATTCACACACACACACACACACACACAGGTACATCAAAATAATGAAAAAACATTTATTTTAAGCAACACATATTTATTTTTCAACATAATCTCCTGCCTTTGCAATTCATTTAATTCAGTCGGGAATATTAATCACATAGATTACACAGTGAAAATTTCGAAATTCAGTTAATAACTACTTGTCTGACTACAGACTTTTTTGATGCACCCCGTGTGTGTACAGTGCAGTCTTTCATCTACCATGCTGATAAAAAAAACAACAACAAAAAAACAATCTACCAACTCAGAATTCAAACACAGACCTTCTGATGAAGTAGGACTCACTGTTTTTCTCCAGACACCTTTGAAAAAGGCTGAATTTCTCAGTCGAAACATGTTAGGTAGCTCAGGTTTCTACCAACTATTGGATGTTCACGTTCTGTCTAACACAGTTCAGCCTTGCTGTCAGAACATCCCCACAAGGGGACGACAGACCCCCATAACTAGCTTGGGCATCTGTCAAGAGATGGACACTCCTGCAAAACCTACAACCTATGGGCTTTGCTCCTATCTGAGCCTCGGGTTTAAAGGGTGGGGGCGACCCTGGGCAAGTCGCACTTCACCTTAAAACTACACTGCTCAGGCTGGAGGTTTACTCCACACATTGGCTAAATGCTGTGGAAAACCATCCCCAAAATCTTTGTTCGCAAAGCCAAGCCATTCATTCATTCATTCATATACCTTAAAACATAAAGTATTTAAGTACAGAAGCTTTGTTCAATGCCATAACTTAATAAAATATTAAACGAAAAATTGTAAATCATTTTACTTGGCATTTGATTGAGATCTGTCTTTTTTAAGGTCATCATTTAAATTTTACATTAATTATCTACCTATATAATGAACAGTGTGACCATTTCTGTTTCTCTGTCTATAACAATGGACTACACATATAGGTAACAATTTTGCTTATAAAAATATATCCTATCCCCCATTTGAAAAAATGGACTCTTCCACTGAAATGAGTTCAGTAGTTTATTTTCAAAAAATATCATTCCATAGAAATTCAAATATATCTGTGGATTTTTTAACTAGTATAATAATTATGGGGCAAGAGACTTATATGATCACCTGAGGACCCATCAGCCACATGCAAATATTGTAGCCACAAAGATAACATAATCCGCACCAATGTGGTCTGCAAGCTTTGCAAAGTACACTTGTGCTTGAACAAAGACAGAAACTGTTTTCAGGCATACAACACCCCATTAAATTAGCCTGTTTTTGGCCTGCACAATACAATTTTAAAATCAACCCGGAGATGTTATTTTTTTTGTCAATATCAATTTTTTTGTATCTATTCATTATATTGAATGTTATTCTTTAATTCTATGTTTTATTTAACTTTCTACTTTAATTTTCTTATATTTTCCACTTTTGGTCGAGGCACCATATATGATCACTTCAGAGAGGGTTTTGCCACCATAAACATAAAATTTCAGAAAACTTGCAACCGAATATATCTTGTAATTAGGTCTAGTTTAACATACAAAAAGGTTGTTTGGATATCTAAAATAGTTTTAGGGGTGCCCTATAAAGGGTTAATGTTGTTATCCTCATCATAGATTTATGATTTACCTAAAGCATGGAAACCTAACAGAAGTTTGGAAACTAAGAAAAGGCTTTGCTGCATTTTTAATATTTATATTTTTATGAAAGCATACACACACTGCTCGGATAATGTAATGGTTAGCATGTCTGCCTCACATGCAGAAGGACCCGGGTTTGATTCCTGGTATGAATGAAAAGTGTGGAAAACTCTTCATAAGGACAAATTTCCCTGTGCACTCAGCAGTTAATTGAGTACACTCTAAGCTGTATGATTAGGGTGGAGGTATCCCTTCAGTGTACTTGGATCCTGCCAAGGGGGTGGTCATAAAAAACCTGTAAGAATAAAGTCCTGGTCTCGACCATACTTACTAAGCTTACACATTCAAAGGAAACTAGGACTTTGACACCGGCCGTATATACACCTATGGGAGTTGTCTCTTATGAGATAGATGCTTTACACACACACTATACAGAAT
The DNA here is from genome assembly GCA_006491835.1 of Architeuthis dux. Lineage (NCBI taxonomy): Eukaryota > Metazoa > Mollusca > Cephalopoda > Oegopsida > Architeuthidae > Architeuthis > Architeuthis dux. Next base: position 210,953 of record VCCN01001495.1, on the reverse strand, counting down.
AATAATGTTCAATTATTTAGATGTATAATTATTTGATCTTTTTTTATACATCTTTGTGTTGTTTGTTTGTTGTTATTATTTTCTGTGTTTAGCTGTGTTGATTAAACACTTTTAGTTAGAACTGTATTTAGCTGTGTTTAGAAACAAAGACACATGTGTTCAGGTCGATAGCCGGTGGACCAAGAGGCTCTACCCAGCTCCCACTTGCGGGCCCTCGTTTCTGGTACCAGAAACGGGGCTTCTCATGGGGTCTGTAGGGTAGCTTCTGCTTTGGCATGTTTATTTTAAATATACATATATACATATATGTATAAACATTATTTTTGATTACTAAAACTTGGCCTGTTCTAAATATTCAATCATCCGAGGATTCCAGATGTTGTAAGTGAAAAGAAAACTAACCTGTTCATCAAGATTATGTGGTCTTTAGACAAAACCTGAACGGATAATGAAAAAAGGTGTAAAAAAATTGCCATCTATATTCCTGGGGATCAATGTATATGTTTATTTATTACTTAGTGGTCAATGTTATCATATTGTAAATTATGAAAAACTTGTTTTCAAAACATTCTGTGGCTTATTGTCAATATACAAAGTGGACTTCAACCACAAAGCAAATCAACAAGCAAACTCCACAATGAAAGTTTTTATGGTGATCAAAGAAACTGTATTCTGGATTTCTACAGTTTTTTTTTTAGTTTAAATTTTTTTTTTTTAACTCTTTGAACCCGGGGCGAAAAATATTATGGAGAGGGAGAGGAGGTTAGATCAATCTCTCTCTTACTTTCAGACAAGATTTTTTTCACAAGTCTCCAGTATTGAAGAGATCTTTTTTCCCTAGTCTCCAGTATTGAAGAGATCTTTTTTCCCTAGTCTCCAGTATTGAAGAGATCTTTTTTCCTTAGTCTCCCATATCTCTTGTGTTATAACTGCTTCTTCCAACAAATAACTTTGGTTTTGTCTGTAAAGAATGTAAAGCATGAAACACTTAACCCAAACAAAAGTAACTTGTAAGGATTTTATAATTGACTTTTTTATTTAGTAGATTTTTTCTATTTTATTTGTTGCAAGGCAATGTTCTTAATAAAAAAAAGGAAATGGTGAAAGATCCTATTCTGTGTTCTGACTCTATCTTGCTTATAAAACCTCATTCTTCTTCTTCTTTTTTTCTTCTTTCAGATCATGAACCCACATGGTTACCCCTCTCGAATGACTGTGGGAAAACTAATGGAATTGCTTGGAGGGAAAGCAGGTGTTCTGGATGGCAAGTTCCACTATGGAACAGGTGAATTATAATGACTTTGATATAAGAACAAGATGTATAATCTTTACTCATTAGTTCTTTAGACCAGCCATTCTCAATGGGGGTCATATGCCCCCTCCCCTCCCTGGGGGCCCTGACACATTGTGGGGGTGCCCACAGACTGAAATAATACAGTTACACTATATAGTGCTATTTGTATTTGTAGGATAAAAAATATTTATTAGAAACCGGCAACCAAAACTGTCTTCAGTTTTTAAATTGGGCTGGCTGGCTATGTATGTATGACGCATACAGGCCACACTGAAAATTTAAACATTTACTCCTTATTATGTCTAGAAAAAAAAACATTTTTTTTTTTTGAAAACCAGGTTTTTAGTGGGTGTTCAGTTTGCAATGTAAATTCATGCTAAATTGATCACTAGTTTGTGTCCAGCAGCATTCACTCTTGTTTTTGGAAAATTCAGACTTTTAGTGATCTCTGCCTAACAGAAAGCGAGAGAAGTAACTTATTCATTGATCACCCCCTTTTTCCAATTTTTTTAATTGATCATCCCCAACATGGCATGCTGCCAAAAGATGTTGGTTTCTATTGAGTGACTAACCAGACCTGTTTTTTTTTTGTTTTTTTTGTTGTCTTTTTGTATTGTTAGCTTTTGGTGGTGACAAAGTGTCAGACCTCAGTGAAGATCTTATCAGGCATGGATTTAATTACCTCGGGAAAGATTTTGTCACTTCTGGTATTACAGGGTGAGTGATTGTTTACTGATCTTTGAAAGTAATTCATTTTCTCAGTTTCTTCTTAGAATGTTTCAACTTAAATATTCACTGATAATATCCAATTTCTCTCATTACATGTCTGATTCATATGTATTTTTCATGAGTTTAGTAGAAGGAAGTTCTCATTTTTTGTGTTGTTTTTTAAAAATATTTTATTTTGTATTATCTTTGACCTTTATTAAAACTAATGATATGGAATTTAATCTGAAAACTAGAGAGCGTACAACGAAAA
>VCCN01001489.1:3963431-3978023 GCA_006491835.1 Architeuthis dux | reverse complement strand
TTTATTTTTCAACATAATCTCCTTCCATGTCAATGCACTCAACCCAAAGCCATCCCAGTTTGGGCTCCACATATCACATTACTACTTACTCGATCCGTTTGTGATATGTGAAATAGACTTAGAAGCTCTAGGGAGTGATGGATCCATGCCTTTCCCAAGGGCATTAGTGCGAAGTGAATACAAACTGTCTCAGCCGGAGTTCGAATTCGGTTCGCCGAGTTCATTATCCGCTCGGCCAACCTGCACATCATTATCATATAGACAACTAGCATTCCAATGCTGTGTTGGGGGTGATCAATTAAAAAGTTGGGCAGTGATCACTAAAAGAGGTCTGAATATATTCTGTTTGCTACCGTTTTTTACTTTCCCCTGAAGAAGGCCATAGAATGGATCGGCCGCAACAATGTTGAAACAACAAAAATAACAAAAAGAAACTATCATTCCAAGGGAAATTATGAATCACCGCCACCCATATATGCTTCTTTTTACCTCGTAAATTAAGCAGTGGTGGTGGTAAAATTAAGTTTTGTTAGGCAATGATCACTAAAAAAAGTCTGAATTTCAACAAGCGGGCACAAACTAGAAACCAATTTAGCATAAACTTACATTGCATATTGAACCCCAACTAAAAACATATTTAGTGGGTGGGGGTCAAAAACAAAAAAAACATTTTCCCTACTCATTGAGAGGAGTGTATGTGTGCAAAATTTCATCTTTCTACTATGAACGATTAGGGCTGCCGGACAGCAATTAAGGGACCAATTTAACATAAACTTACATTGCAAATTGACCTCACTAAAAAAAAATATTTATGGGGGTATTTTCAAAAAACAAAAAAAACGTTTTTTCTAGACATAATAAGGAGTAAAGTCCAGATACATATAAATGCCAGAACACATGAATAACCTAAATCCAGCAATAAATCAGTGTTGTGGGTAGCGGTGATTAATTATTTTAATTTGAAATATGCGTCTTATATCGATATAAGCTATTTACAAATTATAATTAAGACAAGCGCGTTTTCTCATTAGCAAGCACAAAGACCAAAAGTTGATTTACAGCAAAAGCCAAAAAAAGAAAGAAATCTTAAATAAAATTAATTAACAATTTTCCAGTTTCGTGACCTTCTGAAATATCCCCGCGGTGTTGAAATATGAGGACCAATCAGATTAGCTCTTTGTCTTTTACGTCACGATTAAAAATACGTCATAAGAAATAATTTCCGGTTTCGCAAAGATACCTGTTGGATATGGAAACAAATGGAATAGTTGAAAGAAATTTGCAAAGTTGGAAGATGTTTAGCTAAATCTTTTGTTTGGGTTTGTTAGAAACCGTCAACCAAAACTGTCACCAAAACTGTCAACATAGGTTTCTTCAGTTTTTAAGTTGGTCTGGCTGGCTATGTATCACGAATACTGGCCGCAATATTATAAACTTTTATTTTGTTGTTTTTCAAAAATCCTCCCAAACAATAGGTTTTTAGTGGGTGGTTCAATTTGCAATGTAAATTTATGCTAAATTGATCACTAGTTTGTGTCCGGCAGCATTCACACTTTTTTTTTTTTTTTTTGAAAATTCAGACGTTAACAAAATGCAAGAGAAGTACCGTATTCATTGATCACCCCTTTTTCCAATTTTTTTAATGTTATCGCACCCAACACGGCATGCTGCTAAAATACGTTGGTTACTTGACGGTTTCTATTGAGCGACTAACCAGACCTGTTTTTACACGAAGAGGAAAATATCCAAATAATATGAAAACATAAGTAAAATAAAAATAATAATAATGATGATTATGATGATGTAAAAAGCGATCGCTCCTGATTTATTATACTTATACTAGCTTACCGTGCCGTCAATATTTTGCAATTACCGTATTTCCCGGCTGATAAGACGCAATTTTTTTTCCTGAAAAATATTTGATAATTGGTACAAACTGGGATTATTACACCATAGAGTTGGCGGCTTGGACTTGCTAGTATGGAATGCTATTTAATCCTCGAATATTTTCTGAAAATACCTAGATAATGATAGGGTGCGTCTTACCACTTGTAGCGTCTTATCAGCAAACTGATATTTGCTAAAGTGATTTAGACGAAAGTGCTGTACCTCGGATTAAGATAGTACAGGGCTCTTAGCATATGTTATAAAGGGGTCCTAAATTTAAAAAATACACATAAATTTATAACACCTACACTTTTTCATTTGCTATAGAGCCATATAATACAATAAATATGTCTGACAATTTAGTAATAGTATTACTTCGTTTTCGTTCTGATCTTCGTGCTGCGGTAATGAATTCAGTTTCAATTACTTTTGTATTTATATATACCATATTGCGATTAATTACTGTGTTAAAATATTAACCCCAATTAAAGGTTATAATTGGTTAAAATCGCTAACCTTAAACACCCAGTCGTTCATAAGTTAAAGATGGTATGGTAGTATAGTTATAGAGCAAGTGTAGAATAACTGAATCGGAATTGATAACATGCAAGCATTTAGCGCGCGGCCATTGAACTTGTGGGACCTGTAGCAAATGTTACTTTTGCTACATAGTTAATCTGGTTCTGCTCTGAACGGGAAAGACCTACGGCTCAATTGTAACTCTTTCCGCTTAGAAGTGGAATGAATGCATCAAAATAGGCTAAACACAAAGTAAAATAAAAAAAGATTACAATGAATAAAAGCCAAGAGAGTTTGGGGAAAGAAAAGACGATCGCTGAATGTGAAATGCAAATGGACGCAAATTGTGGAAAAGATTTTTAAAAATCAGTGAAAATACAAAATAAATCCACAAAAAAACCCCCAGAAAAACAGGTCTGGTTAGTCACTCAACAGAAACCGTCACGTGACCAACGTCTTTTGGCAGCATGCCGTGTTTGGGGTGATCAATTAAGAATTTGGGAAAATGGGTGATCAATGCATAAGTTACTTCTCTTGCATTTTGTTTGGGCAGTTTTCACTAAAAAAGTCTGAATTTTCAAAAAAAAACAAGCGTGAATGTTGCCAGACAGCAATTAAGAGACCAATTTAACATAAACTTACATTGCAAATTGACCCTCCTAAAAAAACTATTTATGGGGGTATTTCCAAAAACAAAAAAAAACGTTTTTTCTAGACATAATAAGGAGTAAATGTTCAAATTTTCAGCCCTCTAGCACCATTGAAGCGGCGTGTGCGAGTGATACATACATATATACATACATAGCCAGCCAGCCAGATCCACTCAAAAACTGAAGAAACCTTTGTTGACAGTTTTGTTGACAGTTTAGGTTGACGGTTTCTAATAAGCTCCGAAGGAAGAATCGTCCAAGAAAAACGTAAATGTACAAGATAGAAGACAGAAGCTGGGCTATTTGAAAATGCCCCCTGCCCCCCAATGGAAGGGTTCCAAAACTTTATAAATAGTAGTTCAGCTGTTGCGTTTCTACTGACATTATATATTAACAAGGATATATTTGTACATCACATGAATTGCATAAATAATAATTCAGCCGTTGGAGTTGCTTTTCACCAATTAAGTGATAGTGCATGTCTATTTATTGCAAATGTGTCTTTTCCATCAAATCTCAGTAAATGAGAGTCGTAGCTGGGCTATTTGAAAACGCTCCCTGGCCCCCAATAGAAGAGGGTTCCACCCTGACCTCCGATGATTCAGCCTGACATACCACCATCACCATTTCTGGGGACAGGAGACGCTCAAAAATGTTTTCCATATAAATTAGTGGTAAATGCTTCTTCGCTGTACGCCCTTTCGGCTTACGAAAGGCTTTTATAGGAACGCTCTACTGGTGAAACCAACTAATTCAAATATTCGGTTTATGCAGAAGTCTCCAATAATTTTATGACAAAAACATTTATTTATATAAATTCATCGCATCATTATTCAGTCATCAAACCTGGACTTCTATAACCATACGCCACGTTTCAATTAAATTAAATTAATACGAGTTTATAGTTCCTTTCTTCAAGGAGCCAGGGCAAATCACACCAAATATCTAGCTACGCATCTGATAGAAGAGGAGGACGGAAGTGTTTAGCGAAGAAAATGAGAAGGAAAAATAGTCCTATGAATTTTATTAGTAATAAAGTTATTTCAATCGTTAAACTCGTAATCATACTAATCACGATGTCCACTTCTCGTTACTCACTTGAAAATCTGCATTCGAAATACAGGTCTTTACCTAGGCGCGAACACCGACTACTAAAGCCCCAGGGAAATACGCATCTTTCTCAGTTCCCACACTTGCCCCAAACTCTTTCCTTGTCAATCCCTGATTATGTTTACTGTCCCTAGGGCTGTAAATGTGTTGTTTGTGTCCCGGCGAAACTACTTATATAATGAATAGTCTGGTTTTCTTGGTTCTCTGTCCGTAACCATAAACTCTTCCACTTAAAGGCAACAAGTTTCCTGATGAAAATATCTCTCACCCACAATTTTAAACAATGGACTCTCCCACTGAAACGAGTTTTTAGTTTCTATTCTAAAAAACAAGGATCTAATAGAATTCAAATACTGGTTGTCCCCGCTTTTCGAAAGTTCCCTTTAAGTCACTTGTTCGCTTTTTCGAAAAAAGGCGAAAAGCGAAAATAGCATTCAGCTTTTTTTCTGCAGTGAGCTATTAAAGAGGCTCTTCCTCTATCTTCTACACCTCAGTTTCCTGTACCTTCCACCACCATGACCTCCGATGATTCAGCCTGACATACCATCCTCACCATTTCTGGAGACAGGGGACGCTCAAATATGTTTCCTATATAAATTAGTGGTAAATGTGTATTCGCTTTACGCCTTTTCGAGTTACGAAAGGCTTTTATAGGAACGCTCTGCTAGTGAAACCAACTAATTCAAATATTCGGTTTATGCAAAAGTCTCCAATTTTGTGACAAAATCATTATAATTTCACAGTGTTGTATACTGGTGTGTCCTGGACTTCATTATAAAGAAACTCGAAACTTGCTTGTAAAAATTTCTGGACATATTTTTATTACACAACATACATCTTTGTCGGCCGGAGAGTGAAGGGTGAGAGAGAGATGACAAGGAGAGCCGCCAGGCTGTCCCCAACAGGGACAGCGGTCTTGTGCCTTTCGGATCCGCTGATGTCTGCGCCTTCTTTTAGTGTCGCGATTTCTGTCCGCTCCGTTCGCTTCTTTGGGTCTGCTTTATAGGTTTCTCTAACGCTTACGTGGTGTGAATCACGGTCTGAATCACCGGTCCCCATTTCCTGTTTTGAACACTGACAATATTTAGACAATATATCTATTTCCTGAGGTGACTGGGTTCACTTACATTTCCGCCCAGGTGTCCGGAAACACATATCATAACAACAGCATCATTATTCAGTCATCAAACCTGAATGTCTGTACCCTTATGCTTTCTATAACCTTACGCCACGTTACAATTCAATTAAATTGTGTATTCCATTATAAAAAAACGATTCCAGTTTTGATTGGATGAATTCTTGGAGGATTCTTTCGATAACTTCAAATTTTCTGGAACTGCAGACCAGACGAAGGGTGTTGCACGGGAGCGAAATAAGTGAAAGTGTCAACATAGGTTTCTTTCAGTTTTCAAATTGGTCTGCCTGGCTGGCTAGCTGGCTGGCTAGCTGGCTGGCTGGCTGGCTGGCTATCTATGTATGTATCACGCGTACAGATCTGGTGAATATGCCGCACGTGGAATAACTTCCACGATGCTAAGGGATTACTGGAGATGCTCAAAATATTTCTCATATATATTAATGGTAATTAGAAACCGTCAACCAGAACTGTCACCAAAACTGTCAACATGGGTTTCTTTCAGTTTTCAAGTTGGTCTGCCTGGCTGGCTATGTATGTATCACGCGTACAGGCCACACCAATGGAGCTAGAAGATGTCAACATTTACTCCTTATTATGTCTAGAAAAAACTTTGTTTTGTTTTTTTAACCCCCCCCCTAGGTTTTTAGTGGGGGTTCAATTCGTAATGTAAGTTTATGCTAGATTGATCACTAGTTTGTGTCCGCTTGAAAATTCAAACATTTGTAGGGATCACTGCCCAACAAAATGCAAGAGAAGTAACTTATTCATTTGATCATCCCTTTTTCCAATTTTTTCATTGATCACCCCAAATGCGGCATGCTGCCAAAAGACGTTGGCCACGGTTTCTATTGAGTGACTAACCAGACCTGTTGCCGCTTCGCTTTATGTCATTTCGCTTTGAGAAAGGTTTTAAAGGAACGCTCTACTTTTGGGTAATGGAGGAAACCTGTATCTACAGTCATCGGGAGTTACTTCTGTGACACCCTGTACAGTCAGCTATGACAAGTGGAAGCATTTAGATTTTGGGTGGATTTTATTGTCGGAATATTTCTCAGGAATTCGACGCCGCTGATGCACGATGTGAATTTGTTTAAAAGAAGAAAAAAAAATGGAGAGTCGATAAAATGCCGAAAGATAATGAAGATAGATGCAGAAAGGTTTTTTAAAACCTTTTCATGAGGTGCACTGCGCATGCGCGAAGAAATAATCCCAAATTATTTACCTGGAAGAGAATTTTAATGGAAGATTCGCTCATTTTCTTTCCTTGCCTAACTACTGTCGCGTTTTTCCTAAACTTTTCTTGCTCCTTAATGAGATACCGTCAACCAAAACTGTCAACATAGGTTTCTTCAGTTTTTAAGCCGGTCTGGCTGGCTGGCTATGTATGTATGTATCACACGTACAGGTCGCACAAATGGTGCTATAAAGTTGGACATATTATGTGTTTTGAAGCAATCCTCCACCTTGATTAACGCTATAACCTTCTGTTAGCCCGTAACTGTCGGGAAAACATCCGGTCACTTCTTGCATCGATAAGTCTTGGCCGCCCAATGCCTTGTCAGCAGTTGGTGATTTTCCCTACCTTAGCACACATATTCCTTATTATGTCTAAAAAAATCTTCTTTTCTTTTTTTCAAAATTCCTCCCCGAAATAGGTTTTTAGTAGGGGGTTTCAATTTACAATGCAAGTGCATGCTAGATTAGTCCCTTGGTTTAAATCCGGCAGCATTCACGCTGGGTTTCTTTTTGAAAATTCGGACTTTCTTTAGGGATCACTTCCCAACAAAAGGCGGGAGAAGTAACTTGTTCATTGAGCACCCTTTTTTTTTTTTTTTTTTAATTGAGCACCCCCAACACGGCATGCTGTCATAAGACATTGGTCACGTCACGGTTTCTATTGAGTGACTGACCAAACCTGTCTTTCTTTCTTTTCCCCCCGCTTTTCTTCTTCTTCTTTCTCTCTCTCTCTCTCTCTCTCTCTCTCTCTCACTGGTGCAGTGCTAAAAGTAAGGGAACTTAGGGCTGCCTGCTCTGAATATTTTTGAAGTTTAAGCGATTTCAGAGGCCATATAGCATGAATATTTTGAAGATACATTGGCTTATTTTCCTTGTCAGTGAATTGTTCAATTAGAGAATTTCAGTAGTATATAGTGAGGGAACAGTGTTACCCCCCCCCAAAAAAAAGATAAGGAAACGCCGTTCCCACGCGTTCCCACGCATTTAGAAATCTTTCGCATCATCTTAGCTGAACCAATTCCACTTAGTAACAATGTCCAAGTAAAAGCCATGATTTCGGAAGCTGATTTTCAGGGCAGGTAGGCCCTCCCCACAAGGAGGATTGACACAACATAATCTACCTATCTGCATTTGACCTTTTCCGGATTAAGTTTAGTAAGTACCTACAGGGATTGATATACACCGATGAGTCAAAACATTATGACCAGTGACATGCTGCAAGAATGATAGCTACTGTCTCGTAACAACTGCGCATGTCGGGGTCAGAAGTATATAAACAGGTAAGCCGGCTTCATTTTGATGTCTTGAATGCCACAGTTATGGTCAAGAAGAAAGGTTTGAGTGACTTTGATAAAGGCCAAATTGTTATGGTCAGAAGACTAGGTCAGAGAATATCCGAAACAGTACAGCTTGAGGGGTGCTCACATTCGGTGGTGGTTAGTATCTATCGGCAGTGTGCTAAGATGGGAAAAATCACCAACTGCTGACACGGCATTAGGCGGCCAAGAGTTATCGATGCAAGAGGTGAACGGATGTTTTCCCGGCAATTACGAGCTAACAGAAGGTTTACTGTGGCAAAAATTGATAGCGTTAATCAAGGTGAAGTAAGGAATGTGTCAAAACACACAGTATGTGGATTCTTGTTGAGTATGGGGCTGCATAGCCGCAGGCCAGTCAGAGTACCCATGCTAACCAATATCCATCGCCTAAAGCGTATTCAGTGGGCACGCGAGCGTCGGAATTGGACTTTGTATCAATGTAGGACGGTCACCTGGTTCGAGAAGACTCGCTTTCTCCGAAATAATATAGACAGCAGGGTACGTGTGCGGCGTTATTCTAGGGGGGTGGGGCAATGGAACCAAGATGCATTGCGGGAAAACAATTCCGTGGTGGCAGTGTAATGGTTTGGGCAGCGTCTTGCTGGAAAACACTTGGTCCTATCATTAATGTGGATGGTACTTTGTTACGTACCAACTAGCTCGACATCAGTTAAGATCAGGTATACGTATTCATGGTAACAGTTTTCTACGATGGAAATGGTTTCTTTCAACATGACAATGCGCCCTGTCGCACTGCATGAGTTGTACGGAAATGGTTTCAGGAACATAAAGATGACTTCACTGAGTTGCCCTGGCTACCGAACCTCCCAGATCTCAATCCCATTGAGCATTTATGGGATGTGTTGGGCCAACATGTTCGCTTTGCAGAACCTCCACCACGTAACTTGCAGCAGTTACAGGACGTCCTGTTAACATCCTGGCGCCAGATCTCAGAGAAAACCTTTAGAGGTCTTCTAGAGTCCATGCCTGATTGGGTAAGATCTGTTTTGGAGGCACATGGAAAACCAGCACCTTATTAGGCTGGTTGACACAATGTTTTGGCACATCAATGTAGAAATACATATATCTAATACATATAACAATGCACTGGGATTTATTCAGTAGCATTAATATATAACATTATTTATATTCAATGGGAAAGAGGGGAGGAAAGAAAGAGCGGAAAATGGGGGAAATAAAACAAGAAAGTAGAAAGAAAGAAGAAAAAGAAAAAAGAAAATGCAGAAATAAGGAAAAAGACAGAAGGAACCGAGGAAAGAAAGAAAACAAAAAGAGGAAAGAATGAAAGGAAGCAAAAGGAGGGAAAAGAAAGAAGAGAGAAAATGTGTCGCTGCGTTCTATTGTGAAACCGATATATTTAATAAGTAAGAACACATTGCCTTTAAATCAGAAATGTTCTCATTGTTTGAGTCCAAGATTTCTATATTCGGTACCCGCCTCTTTCAAGTGGGGCGTGTGAGAAAGTGGGTTTCGTATTTCGCAAGTGTTGCTGGTGAGATTCTGCAAAACACAATTAGCTTTTTGGAAGGAACAATTTCAATCGATAATGGAGGTGGCCGTGACTACCAACATATTCCTATTAGTAGACAAGCTAAAATTGGAAAAGTCCCCTAGAACTCTTTTTGTGCGGCATCGCTTGTTAGCAGCGGGCAACAATGTGGGGTCATTTCAGTGTGGCAAGGTAAAAAAGATGTGGGTAGATGTCGTCGCCAAATTTCAATTTAATGGTCATTTTGAAGGTCACCCAAGTGACCACGTGTCAATTTTGTAGTGATTATACATTTCTTCCAATTATTACTAAATCAGTGTGCCTGGATCCGTCCCAAAATTTAATCACTTCTTCCGTATCGTATTGCACACCCTTCCACAAAATTTCCTTGAATTTCATTGGAGTTATCGTGTGGATAGACAGGAGCGAATACATAAATGTACGGGAAAAAACGCGAAAATATCCTTCAATCAAAAACAAATTCCTGGATCCGACCCAAAATGTAATCACTTCTTCCTTACAATGTGGCTTACTCTTCCACAAAATGCCATTGAGAACTTTCGGAGATATCGAGTTGACAGACAGGAGCGAATACAGAAATGTATAAAAGAAAACGGAAAAATATCTTTCAATCAGAAATGAATTCCTGGGTCCGCCCCCAAATTTAATCATATCTTCCTTAATACGTGTCTTACCCTTCCACAAATTTTATTGAAATTCATTGAGAACCTTTGGAGATATCGTGTGATCAGACAGGATATAGAAATGGTTGGCCATACGCTAAGGAAGAATTGATGAAACTTTGGGGTTGATCCATGTATTTCTTTCGATTGAGAGATATTTTTTAATTAAATATTTGGACGGATCCTGGAATTCTTTTCCTCTCAATCGAAAAAAATCGTTGGATCCACCCCAAAATTTCATCAATTCTTCCTTAGCCAATGGCCCACCATTCGACAAAATCTTATTGAAATTCATTGAAATCAAAGATATTGTGTGGACAAAAGTGATTTTAAACCAAAGTGATGTAAACAAAACTGATATTTGCTAAAGAGATGTAGACGACCGTAACCCAAAGACAAACATCCCCAAAACCACACAAATAGACACTACTTTAAATAACGACACATAGTACAAATCACAATAGAAATAAAACTTACAAAAACAACCCAAACCATAATGAACATATATATATATCCCCAACAGTCGTACCCACCCAACTTCAGCCTCTAATTACAACCTCTTGACCACATCCAAAACTTGATAATCGATGGTGACTTCAATGCCAAAGACCCAACATGGCTTCAATCACAAAATCAGGACGGACGTGGCACAGTAATTCTAGACCAATTAAATAATCTGAATAATACGCAGTGTGTGTTGGTTGCTTGGTTGCTTTGTTGCTTGGTTGGCCAGTCGGTCACAGGGGAAAAGTAGTATGACATTTTTACAGCCTTAAATTTCCCCATGTCTTACTTCCATTTCCTCCCCCTCTCCAGCCTGTCACTGCTGTATACACCGCTCCTCCCACCAACACAGCAACCCCCAACCCACCTGATGTGAAAGGTGGAAATGGGACCGGCGAGACTTCTTGAAAGAGATTATTTTGTTTGTTGATTAATCCTCTATAATGAATAAACAGTCGTCATTTTTTACGACAGGGGTACACTAAGGAGTACTAAATAATAACTCCAAACCCACCCGATACCCATACTTCCACCGATATCACTCTGTGTGTACCAGGGTGTGGAAAAAGGCACACCTGCTCATAGAGAGGCGCAAAACAACGAGTGATATGGGAGTGCAGAGATCTAAATCAAAGGTTGCTGTCTTTGATTGAGAGGACGCGAGACAAAACAAGGCAACTCACTGAAGAACATGGTGATGAGGAAATGTTTATTGTTGAAAATGGACCGATTCTTGTCAGAGCTGACCCCCTGATTAAGAGAGCATTAGATGCTTATTTCAGGGACCACAATATGCAGCAGGATGGAAAGTGGTATTTCACTGTTAGTTGAGGACATAAGAACACACACATAAGATAAGAAGGATGAAGAATGAGAGATCTAAACTGTCTCATTTAGTTCTTTATTGGTTGATTGATTCGAAATCTCAGTTAAAAACAGTGCACAAGATGTGTGTCATTAACAAAATTTTAGCATAAGCATTTGGGAGGCACCTTTTGTCAGAATTATGCGCTACGAGGCACACAGAATCACTTTATCATAGCCTGGTGTGCACCCAATTTAAAACCCAACACTACTTGGACAACCCTCGCAGGCTTATCACCAGACCATCTTCCCATTATAGTTCATCACCCGAAAAACACCTCATCGAACTACAGACAAAATTACATCAACTACAAAATTACATCAACTACAAAATTACATCAACTACAAAAAGGCAAATATGAGTGGATACATAAAAAAAAAACATTGAAAATATATATCTCGGTCGAAAAAGAAATCCCTGGATCCGCCCCCAAATTTAACTAATTCTTCCTTAGCTCATGGCCTACCCTTCCAGAAATGTTCATTGAAAACCTTTGGAGATATTGTCTAGTGTTGATATATAGCTAAGATGCAGGGGAAGAAAAATCTCTGGATCAGTCCCAAAGTGTAATCAATTCTTTCTTACCCCATGCATGGCACACCCATCCACAAAATGACATTAAAATCCTTGAGAACTTTTGGAGATATTGTGTGGACGGACAGACACAACTGAATACATATACTTATATTACTTTAAAGTAAAAGTAAAGTACTGCCCTTACGTTGGCTACGGCTTCAGTCGTCCTTGCTTGGTCTCCACATATCACATTGCTACTTACTGCGCGTGTTTGCGATATGTGAAGTAGACGAAGAGGCGACAAGCACCCGAAATGACGTCACTCACTTCATCCTGCGCTATTTCACTCATAGCTAGGAGTAGAAATGGATTCATGCCTTTCCCAAGAGCATTAATACGAAGTGAACACAAACTGTCTCAGCCGGTGTTTTAACGCAGCACGCCGAGTCCATCCCCGATGTAGTTAACCGCTCGGTCACTCTGCACATCCTAAATTACTTCGCAAAATAGAATTCGCTTCCAGTGCTAATGTTACTTAAAATTTGGTTTCGTTTTACAAACATAAATATTTATTGAGTTATTAATATTCCATTTATTTATTGAATCATTTGTTGGACATTTTTGGCTTCGCTTCTTTTTGTGGTTGTTTAATAAAAGCAACCAGAACGGCAGGAAGTTTCAAATTCTTCTGCATTTTCTGTTTTGAATAAAATAATTACTCCATTCACTTATGGCGGCCATTTTGGAAAATAATTGTTATATCCGCGAAAATTGCATCGGCGTCGACTTCAACCCATCGCCATCGACGCCACCGCCATGGCGCTGTTCGGGTTTTTATATCGAGCTGGTTTAATTAATATATTTGCCGAATAACCGAACGGATGAAAAGACTGAATACATTAAAAACCGTCAACCAAAACTGTCAAAATAGGTTTCTATCAGTTTTCAAGTTGGTCTGCCTGGCTGGCTATGTATGTATGTATCAAGCGTACAGGCCTAGAGGGCTGAAAATTTCAACATTTATTCCTTATTAGGTCTAGAAAAAACGATTGTTGTTTTCTGAAAATTCACCCCTAAATAGTTTTTTTTTCAATTTGCAATGTAAGTTTATAGTAAATTGGTCACTAGTTTGTGTCCGTTTGTTTTTTTGGAAAATTCAGACTTTTTTTTAGTGAACACTGCCCAACAAAATGCGAGAGAAATAACTTTTCCAATTTTTTCATTGATCATCACGAATACGGCTTGCTGCCAAAAGACGTTGTTCACGTGATGGTTTCTATTGGGAGACTAACCAGACCTGTTTTGATGGTGGTTTCAAGAGGAAATAAGCACCATCCTTTCTTCCATAGCAACCAGGAAGAGAGCAGAAATATAACACTATACAAATTTCTCTCTCTCTCCCTCTCACCCCCCCCCCGTGTGTTCTTTCTATCTCTATCTCTTTCTCTCTATATGTGTTTTCTCTTCCTTTCATTCTTTCGTTCGCGTTCTTTCTTTTACTCTTCTTCTTCCTTTTTCCTTCTCTTTCTTTCTATCTTCCTCACTTTCCCTTCATTGTAATGTTCTCATTTCCGATCTTTTTCATTTTTTTCTACCTTGCTAAACCTTCTCTCTTGTCCCCTTTTTCAGTTTAATTCTTTTCTTACTTTCTGTTTCAGTTTCAGTCTTTTCTTACTTTCTGTTTCAGTTTCAGTCTTTTATTACTTTCATTTTCATTTTCAGTCTTTTCTTACTTTCTGTTTCAGTTTCAGTCTTTTCTTAACTTTCTGTTTCAGTTTCAGTCTTTTCTTACTTTCTGTTTTAGTTTCATTCTTTTATAACTTTCTGCATTTTTTCTTTCTTTTTCCTTTTTCTTCCTTCCTTCTTTCTTTCATTCTTTCTTTCTTTCTCACTTCTGTTCTGTCATTCTTTCTTTTTTCTCTCTCTCTCCCCCTCTCTCTCTCTCTCTCTCTCTCTCTTTCTTTTTTCTTTCTCAATCCTGTCCTGTTAAAACCGTCACCAAAACTGTCAACATAGGTTTCTTCAGTTTCTAAGCTGATCCGGCTATGTATGTATCACGCGTACAGGCCGCACCAATGAAGTTAGGGGGCTGTAAATTTCAACGTTTACTGCTTATTATGTCTGGGTTTTTTCAATTTACCGCGAAATGTTTTTAGTGGGGAGGGGTCCAATTTGCAATGTAAGTGTTTGCTAAATTATTCCCTTAGTTTGTGTCCGCTTGCTTTTTGTAAATTCAGACTTTTTTTAGTGATCACTGCCAAACAAAAGGTGAGAGAAGTAACTTATTCATTGATCACCTCTTTTTTCCAAATTTGTAATTAATCATCCCCAACACTGTATGCTGCCAACAAATGTTGTCATTCTTTCTTTTTTCTCGCTGTCTCTTTCTATCTTTCTTTCTTTCTTAGTTTTTTCCCTTTTTATTTTCTTTCTTCCTTCCTTTAGCCAAAGTAATTCTTTATCTATTTTTACCTATTCATTTCCTGCCTCTTTTTTCCCCAGAAAAGAAAAGGAAATGATTTTCACGAATAAAAGCACAAATTCTGCTTTCATAATCAACGAGATTTAGAATTAAATGTTATCAATTCATAAACACGTTAATAAGCTTTTATTTTTCACGGTAAAAATGTGCATCAGAGAGAGAGAGAGAGACAG
>VCCN01001489.1:3912584-3924171 GCA_006491835.1 Architeuthis dux | reverse complement strand
CCAATCTTACTTCATTACAAGTCATTACATGCCTCCCCCATTAAAAGGCGGTTCTTGGGGCTCAAGAAAGCCAACCATCTTATAAACGATCCACAATAACTGCAGGTATTCAAGAATGGGCAGTAGATGACAGATGGCAAACATTGTGAACAAATAAACAAAGGCATTCTTTAATGTTTGTTTTTATTAAATAATACAACCGACTACAATAAATAACAAAGTATACCAAATTTCAGTATTTAAAAACCAAAATGTTTATATATTGAACTCTTTCAACCCATATGCTGCCGCCCCTTCAGATATCCTGTATCTGAGCTTCTGAGAGAGGGGAAAAGCTCAAATTAATTTTAAAAGTTCCGTTCATTGACTACAGAAATGTTTTTGTCTAATTCATTTCATTTTTACAGTTGATTTACCAGTGTAAGTCGAATATATTTTTTGGTTGAGGTGGGTGGAAGTTGTGTCACCTCTGTCATCAAACGGGCTTATGGTGTGGTAAAATAGCACCCAGCCCAAAATATCAGTCTTACGGGTTCAAAGAGAAATTCTATTTTCATTCACGGTTTTCTGGATCAGTGGGTGATAATATTGGTAAAAATGCTGGGATCAACCAACCACCCGCCTTATATAGCAAACCGCACTATATCAAGGGATGCCTGTATTCACCCTTTCTACACCAGGAGTATCTAGGAGCACAAAGGTTTATATTCTGTTCCACCATTTTGTTTAGTACCCAAGCTGATCAACAGATGACAGTAATTCAAAGTGGAAGAAAAAGAATTCTGTCTCAATTTTGCATGGTCGCAAGCAATTATTTGAACAGGGTTCTTCAAAGTACGGGTCCCAACCCATTACTGGGTCGAAGGTCCTGCTGACTGGGTTGAAGGTTCACAATAAATAAATGAATAAATAAAGAGTAAGTGAGAAAAATATCGGTGACAATAAAATAATTAAGATTTGAAATATGAATATATCTAATAATCTTATTATCACCTTTGTCATCAATAATGCATTTGTTAAACTTATTAAATCATAATAGTAATAGTAGCCTTGGCATGGTTGAAAAACGACAACAGAGATTTGATGAGTGAAAGAGGAGTGGTACGCAAGATAAAATTCATATGTGTACAGTACGACGAGTACATTCCACACATCTATGCCTTTGAAGCGAACACATTTAGTTACATTTGAACTTCGAGAGTGTGAAGTGGTCCTTTTTTTAGTTGTATCAAGTTTATGCCCTAACCCCTAAAATAAAATGGATTGTTTATTATGTGTCAGTGGGTTGTGAGGTTATTGAATAGAATTAACTCTTAACATCCTAATCTGCCTCAAACCGCATGAAAAAACCATTGCTGAAAATCCTAATCTGCCTGAAAATGCACAAGATGATTCCTTTGTTTAAAAACGATGTTGAACAAATTTAGAGCTCTCTACTGTTTAGCTAGAGTTATTTCCCTTTACGTTTCTTTCACTTTTAAAGCATGTGCTGTCAATTTAATTTGATTTGTTTCCTACGTTTTTTCAACGATCGTTTTCCTTCGAATTGACGACTGGATACTTAATCCACAATCATTTATTTGCCGATTTTGATTGACGAATTAGTGACTGAAAAAGCTGACAGGCTCAGAAATGATAACCAGAGTGATTTATCTATTTCTTCAGTGCATGCAAGTTACTTAATCAGACTTTGAACCATCAAAATCTTCACAAAAGACCAGGCAAAATTTAGGACATCTGAACCTGCAGTATTTACTAGTTTTGTAGATCCTAAAAAACATTTAGGACTTTATGCCAAGCCTGTTCAGTATTTTTTTCAACTTTTCCCGTTAACTCTGATCGAGGATATTGCTGATCAAAACAAACTTCTATGCAGAACAAACCGGGGCTCTCAACATTGTGCCCACGTGTATTGATGAAATTCCTGCATACCTGTGTGAATTTCTTCATAAATAAGCTGCATAAAGGTCATTGGAAAACATGTTTTGTGTTTGTGATGTTTTTAGTTTTTATTTTATTTATTTTAATTTTATAACCATTGCATTTAATGTATTACTAGCAAACACACCACACATTCTTGTCTTTATTAAGCGCACCTGTTTATTCAACAACCATGTGTGCATAATATTATTTTTAGCAGAAATGACTACTTCACATTAAAACATTAAAAAACAGTCTTTTCTGCAATGCTGCCAATTTTCACAACAATTTGTCCACAAGTAAAAACACTATAAACATTTGAATAAACAAACCATTTTTGGCCATTTTCTGCTCAATCATTACAGAACTGGGCTATGGACTTAGAAAATTTTCAACAGGATGTTTGAAGAACCCTGCCTTAGGACAGTCTCTTAGGTCTTGTTTCAGTTTTTGATTTTATTCTCCCCCACATTAACCCACAGACAAATAAAGTTTCTTCTTTTCTTCTATTTTCAAAATTGCAGACACACAGAATTCAACCGAAGACTAAGAATAAATATCACAGAAGCTCTGGACCAATTGCAGAAGAATTTTAATGCTGAGTTTGTTGTGAGTAAACAGAACAACACAGACTGTTTTCTCTCCTGCAACAAACACGATGATTTCAGTGATGAGGAAGGGTCTTATGCCACTTCATTTAATCAGGTGAGAATATATAGAACACCAACAACAAAATGGCCGCCAGGGAGGATGGATGATAAGGTGTTCATTGTTGGTCATTTTTCATTTTTTTTTAAAAACTAAAAATAGATTCATAGATTAGTAATATTATTAGCCACTGCTACCTACAACAGTGGTTTAAATACTGTCGCTGGGTTTAGGTTATACATGTGTTCAGACATTTATATGTACCTATGTATCTATCCGAAAATTGCCCAGCCCTAACTGTTCATAGTAGAAACTTGAAATTTTGCCCAGATACTTCCCTCAGTGTTTGCATATAATAATTTGTCTGCAATAGCCTGTCTACTATAATTTGTCCACAATAATTGTGTATTCAAAAAGAAACCGAATTCGGCACTAAATGACCCACCAAGGGTTAATGTGCCGTTAAACAAAACAATCCATCAACCCAAAATAGGTTTTTAGTAGGGGGTTCAATTTACAATGTAAGTTCATGTCAAATTGATCCCTTTGTTTTGTCTCCAGCATTATTCTTACTTGTATTTTGAAAGTTTAGACTTTTTAGTGATCAGTGCCCACCAACACTGTTTAATTTATTTTTTTAATGTGTTTCATTCAATTTTTCCCCAGTTACAAGAGAAATAATCTGTTGAAATATTCCTGGATGCTTTTCATACAAAACGCTTTCTGGTGTGGAAGCAAGCCTTTCACCAAGCAATATGGCTGCCAGTTCTTTCTTTCATATTAAACCTAACCCTCAGCCTATCCTTAAATAAAATTAAAACTGGGAGCATTTGCTCCATTGCTCATTAAAGTGTTTTTAATCATTAAGCAACTTCTTGTTAATGGCCATTGCTAATTTAATTTTGTCATTATCTAAAACAAAAACAAATGGGAATAGAAAAAAGACATTATTAATGTCTGAATAGTATTTCCTTCATCTTAACTGCAGCTGCCTTTACATTGCAACTACTCAGTCTGTCAGACTACGGCAGTGAGTAAACAATGCAGATCACGAATAAAGAAAAAGCTCTCAGCGAAACTCAAACTTGCAACCTTTTTGCCTTGAGAAGCCTGGTTTTTTCCGTACCAGCTGCCCTATGACTTGAGCTGCAAGAGCCCTACAGCCGGCCGACGATCAAATTGAATCATTAAAATTACCCTTTTTCCTGATCACTCAGCACCATATTTTCTGATGTCATTATTTTCATTTTTAGGTGTAGTAATATTATCTTGAATTTTTTATTATTAGATGAAGAATTGTCAACCATTATTAATTTTTAAGGTGAAGGAAATACTAAAAATGGTGATATTATGTGTTTTGGACAAAAATTAATATTGGTTGACGATGCTTCATCTAATAATAAAAAAGAATTTAAGAAAAAATATACATTTTTGCAATTAAGAAAATACATGGAAATACTTAAAATGATTTTCTTGACACTTGGGGCTCTGAAACACATAAAGAACTAGAAAAGCAATCAGAGATCGCATACCTCTGCCAATGCCATTGTCACTATTTTGTGGTGTGAACATAAAGCAATGGGGAGGTAACTGTGCATGGATCCGCCCCCAAATCACTTCTTTTGTAGCCCATTGCCCACCCTTCCACAACTTTTGGAGAATTTGTGCGGTCAGATAGAAAGTCAGTGGGTAATATACCTCACCAACTTCATTTGATATCAAAGCTGTTAGAAACCATCCACCAAAACTGTCAAAATAGGTTTCTTCAGTTTTCAAGTCAGTCTGGCTGGCTGGCTGGCTGGCTATGTATGTATCATGCGTGCAAACCACACTAATGGAGCTAGAGGGCTAACAATTTCAATTACTCCCTATTATGTCTAGAAAAAACTTCTTTCTTTTTTTTTTAAATTCCCCATCTAAATAGGTTTTTAGCGGGGGTTCAGTTTACAATGTAAGTTTATGCTAAATTGATCCCTAGTTTGCACTCGCTTTTTGAAAATTTAAAAAAAAGGTGAGAGAAGTAACTCATTCATTTGTCACCCTTTTTTTAATTGATCACCCCAGAACAGCATTCTGCCAAAAGATGTTGGTAACATGACAGTTTCTATTGTGTGACTAAGCAGACCTGTTTTATTTTGAACTAAACCGTATGAATAACTTCTGAATGGGCATCTGTTGTTAAAGTCTGTCAGAATCTGAAATGAAATAAATGATTGGGAAACGGTAGATTAGCTGAACCAAAATAACCAGACCTGATTAAGATAACTAAATATCTATTTTCACTAAGTCACCTGATACCTTCACATCCTATTACGTGTTGGTAGAGTGGTCCTGCGGACATTTTGCCAGAAATATTCCCCTGAAACATTACGATTGCATCATCATATGGCTAATAATGAAGGTCATCAAAGCAGGAGTGAATCAGCTCATTGCTGTATTTTGATCTCTCTCTCTCTCTCTCTGTATATACACTGATGAGCCAAAACATTCTGACCAGCAACATGTGGCAAGAATGACAGCTACTGTCTTTTATCAACTGTGCATGTCAGGGTCAGAAGTATAAGGTGTCCCATAATTATCTCCTTTTTGCATAAGTTGTAAGGGGAGCAACTTTGTATTGACTAGATACCTAAAAGTAAAAGCAACCTTCAATTTCTCCACTAGACGATACAAAGTTACTCCCCCCTCACTTTGTATTCACTAGTGGAGAAAGTGAACGTTGCTTTTACTCTTAGGTGCCTAGTCAATACAAAGTTGTTCCCCTTACAACTTATGCAAAAAGGAGATAATTACGGGACACCCTGTATATAAGCAGGTAAGCCAGCCTCAAGTACTTCATTTTGATGTGTTGAATACTATTGAGTGACTTGGATAAAGGCCAAATTGTTATGGCCAGAAGACTAGGTCAGAGAATATTCGAAATGAAGATAACTTCACCGAGTTACCCTTGCCACCAAACTCCCCAGATCTCAATCCCATTTAGCACTTATGGGATGTATTAGAGCAACAAGTTTGCACTGCAGAACCTCCACCATGTAACTTGTAGCAGTTAAGGATCTTTTGTTAACATCCTGGCACAAGATCCAAGAGGAAACCTTTAGAGGTCTATTACGAGTGAAGATGATTTCTGCAACTTTTGTATTGTATATATAATAAATAAAAAACTATAAAAAAATTTTTTTAGTATACATGTATTTATTTATTAGAATGAAATAAGCCCTTGTGTAGCTGTAAGATAAATTTGGTGAGGATTGTTCTTGCTGTTCTCATCATTCTTGTTATGATAGAAAAACAAAGTCAACTCCGGTCTTGGACTGGAGTTTGACAATTATTATTAATTAATATTTGTCTCATAAATGTTTTCTAGTCAGTTCACTGGTTGATTAAAAATGTGAGCTCATGTTTGAAACAATTTCATGTATGCATTCTTGAACACCTCCTTTCTGTAAGGGATACCATAGCTAAGGATAAGAAACCCATGAATACCATAGCTAAGGATAAGAAACCCATGAATATAATGTAGATCTTGAATATGAACATTCTTCTTGCAGGGGAGCCTCGTCTTTATATGTCATGAAAAACTACTTGACTTGTGTAGCAGCTTGGCTAAAGGAAGAGAATATGCTGTAAGTAAAAGTATTTTTTAAAAAATATTTTCTCCCTTCTTCTGGTCTGTGTCCAGTCGTTTCGTCGAACAATGTATCGCCGACACACAGTCAGCCAACAGCAGGTTCGTCATGCGATGTGTCCTGTCATTTCGTCAAACGACGTATTGCCACACAGTCAGCCGACAGCAGTTTCATCATGTGGACGTTTCGTGGACAACCTGTTTGACGGACATCAGTTTTGCCAACTTGGCTTTTCGCCAACTGCTGTTTCGTCGAATACTTTTTTGTACCATTTAGAAGTTAAAAATGAAAAAACAGTTAAATTTCTGAAAAATAATTATATAAAACACATATTATATTATATTATAAAATTAATTTTTTCAAATCCAGCAGACATCAACACCCTATTTTAAAAACCTAATTAAACAAATTTTTAAATTAGTTCTTGAGTTTTTTCTTGGTTTGCTAGAAAGAAAATAGGCCAAATTTCAGTCAAAAGAAATGAAAAACAAACTTTCACTAATTATTAAGTAGAATATCACAATGTTTCAAAGTCATTTTTTTGTTTACTTTTATTATCAGCAACATGCATACACCGACCATAGTTAGTTATTTGATAATTTAGCAAGTCAGCAATATGTTGTTCGATGAGACGACCGAGAACCTTCTGGTCTCTTTTAATCAATAATTTAGGTGTTTGAAAGAATAACCTGTGGTAATGTTGTTATGGGAAAGACTACGTGTCACAACTTGCTTTTGATACATGTAACAAACAGGTACACATTCTCTTATCCGAAACCCTCGGGACCAGACATTTTTCAGAATTTGAAATGTTTCAGATTGGTAGTACAGGTACCATATATAGGGTAGACAACTCAGTTGATCGTTAGAAATGGCAATGTCTCTGCAGTGAACCTTGTAAATATCCACACTGATTGGGATAAATTAAGACTATAAATAATATTACAGTTTATTTGTACAGTGGTAAATGAAATAAAGATAGACCATTAGGTAAAAAAAAAGAAAGCCGCAAAAACCAAACATTTATTCTATGCAAATAATGTTTGGTTTTTCGAGAGATTGTGTACCTGTTGATTTGGTGAACAGAAAAAATATTTGTATTCTGTTTTCGGATTTTAGATTTTTTTTTTTTTACGGCAGTCTGGTCTGATCTCATGAGCAGATTCTCAAACATCTCCCTACACCTTTTTTGATCGCTGCACAGTCTGGTACTTCTATTATTCTAAATCTTCTGCATCTGTGATGCTATCTCTTCAACGTTAGAATCACACGTTATATGATAGTTGTTTACTGTAATAAGTACAAGTACATTCTTGGTTAACCTGTGCAAGAAACATCTGTTAAACGGATCAGGTACCATATATGCTGGTATATAAGACAGACTTTTCTTTTTTTAAACTATGCAAATGATATGGACATTTATGAGGCTTGGATAAATTGCAGTAAGCGATAGTGCTCCAAATCAGAGTGTGAAAAAGCATGGTAATGCCGTAACGCTGCACACCTGCTCATAGGGAGGCACAAATGATCAAAACAATGAGTGATGTGGGAGTGCAGAGATCTAAATCAAAGGTTGCTGTCTTTGATTGAGAGGACACAAGACAAAAACATAACAAACAGAGAGCAATGTTGAGAGTTTAGTCGGCAGGTATGAAAAGCACTTTGACAAAATAAGGAAACTCACAGAAGAACATTCTGACAAGGAAATGTTTATTGCTGAAAATGGACCAATTCTTGTCAGAGCTGACACTCTGATTAAGAGAGCATTAGATGCTTATTTCAGGGACCACAATAAGCAGCTGGATGGAAAGTGGCATTTCATTGTTAGTGAGGACATAAGAACGCGCACAGGAGACAGGAAAATGATAAGAAGGATGAACAATAAGAGATCTAAACTATCTTTAATGTATATATAAACATTGAATGCAAAAAGTCTCATTTAGTTCTTTATTGCTTGATTGATTTGAAATTTCAGTTAAAAACAATGCGCAAAGTTTGTGCCATTAACAAAATTTAACTTTAGCGTTTCGGAGGCCCAGAATTCTGCTTTACGAGGCACACATTTACTTTATCCCACCCTGCTCGAAATACCCTTGTAAACCATTCATTTTATAGTCTGGCATATATTGTACTTATCAAATGGGTGTCCGGCTCTGCCATCAGGTTCAATAAAAAGGTCAACCATGAAACATATGAAGGTCACGAGGAGAGAAAACTGGAGAGAAAGACTAAGGATGCTGATGGCTGACATCTGACAAATCACGTCATATATTTATTGTCTTTGTCATTTATGTTATTGAAAGCCATCACTCAATAAAAGTAACAGTGCTGTTGATTGTGGGAATCATTCATTGACTGGCTAGTTGAAATGAAATGTTCTCAGGCCATTCTCTGTGCCACATTGCCTCCAGATGTTCTCTCAGGGTACAGCACTTCCGTCTACATCACTTTAGCAAATATCAGTTTTGTCTAAATCACTTTGGTCTCAACAATATATCCAAAAGTTCTCAATGAATTTCAATGACATTTTGTCAAATGGTTGACCATGGGCTAAGGACGAATTGTTGAAATTTTGGGGTGGATCCAGGGATTCTCAATCCTTAGATCCACTCAAAATTTCATCAATTCTTTCTTAGCCAATGGCTAACCAAAACCAAACCAATTAAAATGTCATGACTTTTGGGGATATTGTGAGGACAAAGGTGATTAAAGTCCAAAGTGGTGCAGACAAAACTGATATTTGCTAAAGTGATGTAGACGAAAGTACCATAACCTTCTCTACCTAATTCATAAAACAAGTCCCAAGTTTTCCTGTTCAATTATCCTCCTCATAATCCAGGGATAAAAGCAAATATGAACATTCATACACACACACACACACAGAGATATTATTTTATTAAATTTTGGGACGGATCCTGGAATTGTTTTCCTCTCAATCAAAAAAAAAATCCCTGGATCCACCCCACCAAAATTGCATCAATTCTTCCTTAGCCCATAGCCAACCAATCGTCAAAATGTCATTGAAATTCATTGAGAACTTTTGGAGATAAAATGATGTAGACGAAAGTACTGTAACCCATCCATTTACACATTGTAATTACTGAAGGACTTAAAGCTCACATCTCTGCCACTCTATCCATAAAGAACATATAAGAACATTTTATTTTAGTTTTAAAAAAAGTATACAATTTGTATATACAATCACACATCATAACAATCATATTTACACAATATCTAGGGCCTTAAACCTTTGTGGTGGTGCAATAAACATCATAATTCTTCTTAAAATCATTTACATCTATTGATAGCACTACATATTCAAGTAATCTATTCCAAAGTCTTACCACTCTATTGCTATTTTCTGATATTCAATCTACTTCTATTTGCTTCTACCGTATATATGTGTGGCCTCTCAGTCCCTTGTATGCACTTCTAGTAAAAAATACATCAGGGTTTACTACTTCTAAAACATGCATAATCTTAAACATTTCTATTAAGTCTCCCCAATCCCTCCTATTTTCTAACGATGTTAACCCTAACACTTTTAGCCTATCCTCATCACATACTTTTCAAGAGATATTGTGGAGACATAATAAGGAGTAAATTTTCAGCCCTCTGGCTACATCAGTATGGCCTGTACATCTGATACATATATAGCCAGCCAGCCGGACCAACTTGAAAACTGAAGAAACCTATGTTGACAGTTTTGGTTGACGGTTTCTAATATAAGCCACAGTCTTTTCCTTTGTAGGTATTTACTCAGTTTAGTTTAGTCTGGCACAAGGACACAAGTGTGAGGAAACTTTTCTTTTTTAGGGGGCAAAAGTGAGGGGGGACTTTTTCCCATTTAGGGATCAAAATTGAAGGGAAACTTTTTTCTTTTTCAGGAGTCAAAAGTGAGGGTGAACTTTTTTTTCTTTTTTAGGGGGCAAAAGTGAGGGGGGGACTTTTTCCCTTTTAGGGATCAAAATTGAAGGGAAACCTTTTTTCTCCCCTTTACAGGTCAAAAGTAAGGGGAAACTTATGATATTGATTCGATACAAAGAAAGTGACTTGACATCAAGCAGCCTTTAAGCGAGTAAAAGTAACAAGCCTCAAAGTCAGACCGTAGATGCACTATTTAAACACAGTTCAGTTAAATGTTAAAAAAATAAACACTGCAATATGAGATATCTTAAAAAAATGTCTTAGTTTCTTCTTAAAAAACAAAAACAACCATACATCACAGTTTGATTTCAAGAATTGTTTTAAAAAAAGAACAAACAAATATTTTTATCATGTCATTAAAAAGTTACGTCTAATATGCTGATATATAAACTTGTCAGTCAGTCAGTGACAACTATCGCAGCTGGAGAAGCTTAGCGCATCTAAAAAATGATCAGTAAAAGAAATATCTTCGCCATGTTTGCTATTTTCAATTGTGATTCTATCTCAGACTAAACACAGCTGACCTGCAGAAATAGTAAATGATGAATCAGCAACCCTGGTGCAATTAGAAAATTGAACTTTAATCGTCTTTAATTAACTTCAATAACCTTGATTAATTTTAAGATCTAATTAAGGTGTGTTGAGGGGAGGTGGGGGGAGGAGGGCTGGAACGAAGCCCGGAAGAAAAATCGAGGTTTCCAAGTTTGAAAGATCAAGAATCAATTTTGAAGAAACGGAGAAGGAAAAGTAAAGAAATATCTTCTAAAACAAAACAAAAAGAAAAGTTTCTTCAGAGTTGATAAGACAATTTCAAGATTTTAGCTGGAAGTTATAAAGAATTAAAATAATCGATTCGTATATCTCTGCATAGATATATAGCGGCATCAGATAGATGCATTGTTAGAAACCGTCGACCAAAACTGTCAACATAGGTTTCTTTAGTTTTTAATCCAGTCTGGCTGGCTATGTATGTATCAATGGAGCTAGAGGGCTGGAAATTTCAACATTTGTTCCCCCCTTGTTATGTCTAGAAAAACACTTTTTTGTTTTTTGAAAATTCCACCTCTAAATAGTTTATTTAGTGGGGGGTTCAATTTGCATCGTAGTTTTATGCTAAATTGGTCCCTTAGTTTGTGTCCGACAGCATTCATGCTTGTTTTTTGAGAATTCAGACTTTCTTAGTGGTCACTGCCCAACAAAAGGTGAGAGAAGTAACTTATTCACCCATTTTCCAATTTTTTAATTGATCACCCCAACACGTTGGGCATGTGACGGTTTCTATTGAGTGACTAACCAAACCTGTCATTGTCTTCTTTTTGAATAGATATGGAAAGACATAGATATATAGATACATTTTAATGATGAATATTAGATTAACATAAAAGTATATGTAGTTGATTTTGTTTAATATTTCAGTGTTCCATAATATGAAGATAGTGTGTGCATTTCATCATCATCATCAT
>VCCN01001489.1:3773120-3784293 GCA_006491835.1 Architeuthis dux | reverse complement strand
TTATTTCTCATTGGTTTCGATTATTTCTCAAAGTTTGATTAGCGTGGCACTTTTTAAGGACGCATTACGCCGGGTTTCCTGTATTCTGTTTCTTCAATATCATAAACACAATAAATTCTAGGAAATCAGGGTTTCACAGATTCTAATCTATTAAAATAGATGAGAAAAAATGGATTGAAGTGGATTGAACATGTTTAATGTTATCCTAATTTGTGTTTGTCACTACCATTACTACTATAAATATAGTTAGTGTGTAGCTGAGAGTGTAATTACTTACTCAGTTAAGTGAATTCCTTTGTATTGAGACAAAGGACTTTCTTTTAGTGTAAAGCTTACAAGTAGGAATAGTGAAGCAAACCTTTACACTTACCTCAAACAACATCAACTCACGGGCCATAGGTTCAGCTCCACAACTTATGAAGGCTGTCGATAAGACTTCAATCAGTTTAACAACCTCAGTGTGAGGTAGATTCGTTTTCTCCAACCAGACACACACATCAAACTTTAAAAGGAAAAAAAAAAGAGAACAAGGTTTAATATTACAAAATGCAACAGACACCCAAAGAAGGCTGGAGAGTATAGCGTCCAAAAAGATGAGGAAATTAGTTCAAATGAATGAAATTACAATTGTTACAAAAGAGGGCAATTTTAATACAGAGGAAGCCTCTTATTGTGATCACTCTGGGACAGGGTCTTTTAGGTAACATTAAGCTATAAAGATATAAAACATTTCAATTTGTTAGATAAACCCTTTTAGAAACAAAATTGAATGTATTAGTCACTTAGGATCAAGTTTGGATCAGGCACCCTGAAAATTGTCGAATCGAAAAGGGACACATTTTTCCTCGTCACCAGTAACATCACTGAAACATCAGCAGTCTTACCAAGATAAACAAATTCCATGTGCTACATCAAAGAAAGGAGCCATAATGAACTGGTGTCGCTAGCCTTTGAAAGCTGTCTCTGAAATGTCCGAAGTTACTTACATCATTCGATAAAAAATATAAAAAGAAGATTGTTTTTGTTTTTTAAACTAACAAATTTTCCAGTTCAGTATTTATCGGTGTAATTCTTTGATATGGGGACGGCATGTCTCATTTTTCCACCATTTAATTCTATTATTTGTTGTACAATCTATCTCATTTGGACCAGTCCATTATGAATTGTAGGATCTCAGCTAGCAGACACTAGACAACCAAACATCATACAACAAAACGAACATACTCATTTGCATATTTGGCTTTTATATGTACAGATAAATGAAAAGAAAGAGAAGGATCCTCACCTTTGACAACAACATGAAGGCCATGTCAATTTGACATGAGCGTAAGACGATCAGCTTTTCATACATAGCCAAGAAGCAAGAAGGGTTCTGGTTGGGCAGGAAATGAGGGGACATCAATCCTGCTAAGTCAGGGTGATCAAGGACAAAATTCAAGAGAACCGGGCATTGGGCTGGGATTTGCTGGATAAATTCCTGAAAGAGAACAATCAAAAGACAGACTTAGAACAGCCAGCAAAAGAAATTATCCATACTGTGTCGGTATATGTGTGTGTATATAGCAGTGATTCTAAATGTGGGGCGCATGCCCTACAATGGGGCAATTTGAATATATTGGGGTGCAATTTGGAATTTGGAATTTGGAATTTGGGTTTGAAGAGCAAAAGCATTCCATAGCTGAAAACTAAGTTGTGTTAAGGAAAAACTTATTACTTCCTAATTACCCAATCTTACTATAATTTAAGAAATCTCTGCGCGTGTGTGTATATGTATGCACTGAGATAACTCGACAACTGTCCATTGTACAAAGTTGATATTTGCCATATATGTTGGTCAGCACACCGGTCATTGCAGTGTCAAGTTTGGAGTCGTATGGATCAGCGGTTCTCGAGAAATAATTTACCTTTTATCTAAAATTATAGATCTAAATATAATACATCATCAGCGTTCACAAGCATCAGTTTATAGATTTAAAATGTAAGGATGACATAATAATTTTTGTTTTGTTTGTTGCTATTAACGACATCATAAACAGAAATACTTCGAAGCCGTAGTTTCGTACGACAGACAATTTATTTTACATAACAATTATGGCACAAACATACACCTTTTGAATGGGTATGCCCTAGTACTATTAATTACTAATTTTACTATAGATTCCACAGTAACTAATGCTCAACTCATTAACTTTGTTATTCATACAAACAACGAGGTAATTACGTTGTTACTAAATTTCATACAAAAAAGAAATTACAAAAATTTCAGTAAATGCCATAAGTTCATATATCAGTATTTTGTTTACAAACAATTTGCCACATGATACATAATTTAAAAATTTGTTTTTTATAGTAAGAGGGACATCAAATTTTTTGAGCTAGCGAGCATACCAAGGGCAATGAAGCCTTAGTCCTTTTCAAATCTCCTCCCTCTTAAATGGTGAAAAGCCAGAAGTGGCAGGAGACAAGGAGATTTTAATTTTAATTTTTTGTTGAATATTGAAAATTAAGACAAACGCTATAATTTACAAAAGCTCTGCGACTTCAAAGAAAACTAACCTTGAAAAAGACCAGTGATGGTTGAAAGTACTAGGAAGATCAAAAATAAAATACATGAAATTTGGAAAATGAATTCACTCCTTTGAACCAGCGATAAAGAATACTATTCGAAAACTGGAGAAACTCACAAAAAAATTGAACCAACAAAAAACATATATATAATTCAATGAAACCTATATATATATATTACAGTGTGCGTACGTGCATGCGTGATAAGCACTTACCGCTCCCAGAATGTCTAGACAAGAGGCAAAGAACTGTCGAGTTGGGGGGTAGAAATTTGTCTCATTCGTCACCATGTTGGCCAAATAATAAAAGATGGAACATCCCGTGTTCTGTAAATTTTCCAGTCTGTCTTCATCAGTACAGGCACGAGTTACCTTGATCAGCGTACTGCATCAGGAAGATGGTGCAGGGATGGAAAAAAAAAAGAAAAGGAAATTTGAGAGAGAGAGAGAGAGAGATAGAGATAGAGAGAGAGAGATAGCGAGAGAGAGAGAGAGATACTCAGAGTGGCAACACAATTTCATTTATCATACAGAAAATTTATACCAGATCAGGAACAAATCTCAAATATTTTTCATTTGTGACCCCTTTTCATGAGATGAAATGTTTCACGATCCCTCATTCAACGTTATAAAAGCAATAGTTAGGACTATATATAATTAGTAAGTATGAACAAAAATGAAAAGAATTTCAAGTGTGTAAGCAACATCTGATTTTAAAAATGTATGGTAGACAATGCAGTACACATATTTGAGTGGAAAAAAATGAACAAGATTAAAATGTAGCACAGTTACGCTGTGCAAAAAAAGGCATATTGTTGTCGGCAGCTCCCATAATTTGAAATAGTGGTCAATTTACATAAACAAAATACAGAATAAAATATATGAAAAATACAGCTGGTAAATATTTTTTCATCATATCGCTATATTTAATTATTCATCCTTACTATAATATTTTTTATATAAGTTTCTGTTGAACCATGATATGGAAAGAATAAAAAATAAAGATTTAAAAAATTTTTAAAATATCGGAATAATCGATAAAAATTATGAAAAATCTTTTTTTTAAATATTGAATGAAAAAAAGTTTTTTCACAGATCAAAAGCCTGAATTATGCTTAATCAAATAAAACTAAAAATTTACCGCAAAAAAAATTATTTTACTTAATTTTCGTGTTTTTTTAATCCAAAAGTAAGAGTTCCGTTCCAGCAGTTCCTGAATATTATTCTAAAAAAGGTAAACATAATAAATATCTTGCAGGTTATATCTGTAAAATATGTAAAAATCAACGAAAGCATGATTATATGAAATAAATAAAGCATCAAATTAAAAAAAGGTGGGGTAGGAATCATATGAAAAAAAATTATTCTTCTCCCAAATTTGGAATAGAAAATTATTATTTTTTAAATTCGTGCTTTAATAAATAAGTATCAAAAGTTTTATTAAAATCGAATAATATGCTGATTTTTGCCAGATTTTTTAAATTTCTCACGTGTTGATTTTACGCTGAAATTTTCGTCCATTTTGTTCATACCCAAAAATTAGTCTTTAGCCAGAATCTAACAGTAACTAAACATAGAAACAAATAACTACTAAAGAAAACATAAAAAATTGCAACATATTTATAATCTATATTAAGTTTATGAGGAAAAATAAATTACTAAAGTGTAACAAAAACTACATTTTTTTTTTTAAAATAAGTGAATAGCATTGAGCCATTTTATAATAAGCACCCGAGGGAATACATTTTTGTATAGAGAGAGGAAAAAAACAACAAAAAAAACAAAAACACTAGTTACATAACTATTCTTTAAAAAAAGATTTTCTGCGACCCCCAATAATTTTTACACAACCCCCGGTTATCATTTATTACCAGTAACAATTATTCTAATCAATGAATAACCCTAACTCTACCCCTAAATTATTTAATTAGTCACCACAAACCTCTGAATAAAAGCTTTTTTTAAATTACATTCCCTTTGCTTCTCGTATTTTATAGGGACTGTATACAAACGTAAGTATTGTGTGAGCAGAGTACGTCCTTCAGAGCAGTGTTTGTTTTACTTACGTGATAATGTTTTCTATATGAACGGCTGATACACAGACTTTCTGTGGGGGAGGCAGCAGCCCTTCCTGCACAAGCATCTTTTGTTGTTCATCAATGTCTGTCACTTTGCGTTGAACTTCAGTGTTTAGTGTCTTTTCACAAACCTGAAAAGCAACGGGAAAAAAAAGATATCCAATATTCACAAAAATATGAGTTCCTAGCAAAGGGTCACGCACACACTCAAATATATATGTATGGGTGGCAATCAAAATCACAAATTTCACTTTCCCCAAACACGGTTATCCCGAAAGTTGATTGGACAATTCTGCACTTGGCTGACTTTTCATTTGCTTGAAAAACAAAGGAAGACAATTTGAGTAACTGAACAGGCCTTTCCTTGATACTTTATTATTTGCTAAAACACTGGTTAACTTGTTTTCTAAAATTAGTGAGATGGTGGTATTATAATATATATAGTGTTTAAGATTTAAGAAAAAAAAAGAATTTATTGTTGTCGATTGAGTATTTACAATAAAATGAATTTATTTCCATTTTATTTCAGGTATTTGGATTAAGATAAATAGGTGATTGTATGGTTTAGTCGCGTGAAGTGAAGCAGTAACACTATAATTTATAAATCAATCTTTTATTATTATTGAATGAAGTATTGTAATACACCACTTTTTATTAAATTTGATTAGTTTTTACCTTCATCCTAATTTTAGTTGTTTTTATACAACTTATTAATTCGGGCCACTGCTTCTATGGCAATGAATAACAGCGCAATCGGAAATAAAAGTGGTGTGTTACAATACTGCATCCAATAATAATAAAAGATTGATTTATAAAAAAGACTACTAGGTCTCATATGTAAAACAACATAAATATGGCACACAGTTGTAGGGTGTGAGTTTATAAGTGTAAATCAGCATGAAGTCTTTGTGGCAGATTGGTAAAAGCAGCTAGGCATAAACTAGTCTCCCTCTGGCAATGAGGGTGTCAGTTCGATTCTCACCAAAGGATTACTCTTTATTTCCGATTGCACTGTTACTTGTTGCCATAAAAGAAGTGGCCTGAATTAATAAATTGTATAAAAACAACTAAAATTAGGATGAAGGAAAAAATCTAGTCAAATTTAATAAAAAAATATAATTTATACATTTACTTGTTTTTCCTCGATGAATTCTATTTATTTTTTTATTTTTTTGCCATTTTTAACTTCAATTGGCAGCAGATGTGAAAAAAAACCTTAATGAAATCAGAATAATTATTTGCAAATTTTTATTTTTAAAACAATTATACTTTATATTCCCTTCTGCCCTTCCAGCTGTGGGTTTGTCAAATAAAGATATTTTTCATTTATTTTTATTCGATGAAGTATTATAAATCATTATTAATTTTTATGACTACTTTTTACCTTCAGCTTGATTTTTTAGTTGCTTATCTATTCTTTTAACCGGCCTGAATAAAAGTTACAGTAAAAAAAGCTTCCCAACCACAGATTTATTTACTTTTTCCGCATCCATTTAAAGCATTCAAAATCTACTTAAGGTAATGTTTTGTGAAATTAGGGATTATGAACCAAACCCATATGTATATATAATAAATATTAAATAGTATAAGAGCGTGCATCAATAAGTCAACAGGCTTAATTTTGATCTGAAATTGTCACTGTATAATGTTTGATCAATTGGATTAATGTAGAAACATTGGGTTAAGTGCATTGACAAAGAAGAATATGGTTTTCTGACAAAGTATCATATACACACACACACACATATATATGTATATAATAAATGCCTCAATAAGTTGACAGCCTTAATTTTGATCTGAAATTATCACTGTATAATGTTTAACCTATATGATTAATGTAGAAGCATTGGGTTAAGTGCATTGACAAAGAAGGAGATTATGTTGAAAAATAAATATTTGTTGTGTAAAATAAATGCTTTTTTCATCAGTAGACTATGGACTTATTAATGTACCTAGGTATATTTTATATAACAGACACACGTTGAAATGATTAAACTCTCTATGAAATAATGCTATGCCTATGATTCAGAGTTAATATGTAAAAAAAATGATTGAGAGGATTCTCTACGTCCTCAACCCAAGATAACTTACTCTGACGGTTGTTGTTATGGACCCTGAACATTTGTGGGTGAAGTTGATGCTGCTTTTACACTCCAAAGTAACAGGAACCTACAAAAAAAACAAAAAAACAAACAATTAAATCAATGAGCACCCCACCCAATTTCATATACTATTGGGGCTGCCAGATGCTGCTACAAGGAGAGATAATCAAAACTTTATTTCAAAGACTTACGTAACACAGGCATTGTGTTGGATATTTGGGAAGCCATGGGCGGAGGTCACAGATTTGAACCCCACAGGTGTTGAAAGTAAACAGGATATCGATGGAGACTCCAAACTGCAAGGTGTCAGGAACCGGAAGACAGACCAGGGTTGAAAAGTCATAAACAGGATGTTGACTGAACTTGCAGGCTGGAAAATCAGTGTGGGCGTTCGAGCCTGATAACAGCGACACAGAAGCCTTAGAAAAAGGCAGAGAGACACACCATCTGGGCCTGGGAAAACACAAGACCAATGTCCCTGTTAAGAACAGTCTGTCGGCACTCATTGTCTCCCCCTGCCCCTTCATTCTCTGCCACGACACAATGTACCTCATGAAATAAAAATATATCCTCATATTTTTATAAACAAGTTTTGAGTCTTCCCTTTTCTCCAAGTTCAGGATGTTTCTCCCACGGACCAAGAGGGCTTTACAACAATTGGAATAGAGTCGAATTTGGAAATCAAGCGAGTCTGGAGGCAGAGGTTCAATACTAGCCTCTTGAGGCAGGCCAGGATATAACGCTCAGATTTATCTCCCTTTGTAGCCCAATCTGACAACCCTGAACACAAAGGTAAGTAAAAGGACAAAGGAGATGATGTACGAAATGGGTTCCTCACCTGATTCCACTCATTACTGTAGAGTTGGGGCAAAATATCCAGGTAATCCAAATCCAGAGAGATATGTTTTGACACTCGACGAGAGAAAGATCTAAGATGAAAAAAAGATCAGGATTATAAAGATAAATATTAAATTTGTTATATTTGTTCACACACTAAATGTACAATGGTCATCTGCATAATTCCAACAGTGAGTGCAAAAAGTATCCGATACATTACAAAAAGTTTATTTTAATATCCTTATACAGCTTCAGAATTGACAGAATTTGGAACAAAGATTTCTGATTTTTGTACATAACTTTTCAATGTTCAATCTTGTTTCAATATATTTTTGATTTTTAATCTTTGGTCCAAATTCTGCCAATTTTGAATCTGTATAAGGATGTTACAATGAACTCTTTTGTTTACTCTTTGCCCTCATATATAGGCTTATGGTATTTGCTCTGTCAAAATGTATGTAATCATTAAGAGAAGAATGCAAATATTTATGTATTTGTTTAATAAATCCTACCCATGATATCACAGGTTAGCTAGTAAAACAATATTAACATATGAGTTTGTTTCATAAATACAGTTATCGTTTTCCATTCACGGTTTCAATAATTCGTGGTTCAGTCTTGAATAATTTAATGGGAATATTTTTGGGAGTTTTGCGGCGTACAGTGAAAAACAGCATCATAATAAATATGCTGTACAGTATTAAAAAAAAAGTTAAATTTTTTAGGAAATCATAAATGCATATATGTTATTATATAGCAACTACCACAGACTTTTGACATAAAGTGACATGTGTTGACAAAAATGTCTGGAATCTATTAATTGTATCGTAATAATCTTTGTGTTACTGATAAGAAGAAAGATTGTAGAAAATTATCAACTAAAAATTATGTTTGTAGACATTATAAACCCGGAGATAATTGTGGTTGAAAACTTGTTTACACTCACAAACCAGTTAGTTGAACAATATTTTAGACATTAAAATTTTTTTTCCAATTCACTGTACTGAATGAAATTGATGGTTTTCGTTAATTAGCTGTATATATTTTTTTACTGTATTCATTTATTTATTTGTACATTTACAATGGTAAAATGTTTGTTTATCAAAAGGTTTATTGTACAGGATTTACAGTTTTGGGGGACTGACTGAAAAGGGTTTTGGGGTAGTCAAAAATATATATTGCATAATGGTTAACAAGTTAAACTGCTAGATCACTGTTGGTGTAGTGAGCTTGATCCTGACAAGAAAACTCACCTTGGTGGCCTTGGGCCAGACTAAGTTAATATTGATAAATATCAAGAAGCAATTTAGCATAGACTTACATTGCAAATTGAATCTCCCACTAATAACCTATTTAGGAGGGTGATTTTCAAAAAACAAAACGTTGAAATTTTTAGCCCTCTAGTTCTACTGGGGCAGCCTGTACATAGGCAGGCAGACAGGCAGATCAACTTGAAGACTGAAAGAAACCTATAATTGACAGATTTGGTTGAACGTTTCTAATATCTATGCTAGTGCTATAGTGCGAAAATTAGCAAGCTAGGTTGGAAGAGAAAATAAATAAATAAAACCCTGCCTGTCATAATACAGGTTATATAAACAGCAAGCTAACTCTTAAATTCCTATAAGAAAATCTAACTGTTAATATCAAAGGAAATAACTACTGAGCAAAGTTACCTCCCTTCCAGCTTTGGGTGAATTTTTTTAATTCATTTTCTGTTCTGTCATAATAGTTCTTATTTCTACCACTGAAGAGTTCCACTGTCAATTAGGAACGGTATCAAGCAGCTTATGACATTAAAAGTTAATACTAGCATTCCAAGGGAAATTATGAATCACTGCCACCCATATATGCTTTTTTTTTACCTTGTAAATTAAGCATAAGTTACTTCTCTCGCATTTTCTTGAGCAGCGATCACTAAAAAAGTCTGAATTTTCAAAAGAACAAGCGTGAATGCTGCTGGACACAAACTAAAGGATCAATTTAGGATAAACTTACATTGCAAATTGAACCCCCCACTCAAAATCCTGCTTATGGGGAGAATTTTCAAAAAACATTTTCCCTACTCATTGTGTACAAAATTTGAAGTTTCTACTCTGAACGGTTAGGGCTGGGCAAAGTCCAGATACATAGATAGATACATATAAATGTCAGAAAACATAAATAACCTAAACTCAGCAACAGTGATTAAACTGGTCTGTTGTGAGTAGTAGTGATTAATTAATTATATCAAAGTGTTGCTTCAGAAATAGCTTCTTTGAGGGAAATGGTTTTTTTCTAAAGACCAATATATCAAGTGAGAAGTGACTATACCTGGCATGATTGCAAAGCACTTTCAAATCAGCATTTAGAATATACATAAGCGTTGGTTTTTCTTGTATGATGGCCACAGTCACTTCAGGAACAGGTGGCAGGGGAGTGTTCACCGGGAGAGGCTTCAGTGGAGTGTTGTGCGTCTTTAATCGATTCAAGATACGAGCAGTAGCTGCAAAGTGAACAAGAGAAAAAACATGTGACATCTGATCAAGGAGGAGTAAGTATTTCTGTCATACCATATTGCAAAAGCAAGCTCAGACTTTCATAACAATATCTAGGTAACCTGCCCATGGACGATGGTCAATAAGCCAGTCCCATCAACAATTCGCTGGTATAGCAAGTTCTACCCACTCTTATAGGGGTACAGCACTTTAGCAAATATCAGTTTTGTCTAAATCACTTTGGTCTAAAATCACTTTTGTCCCAACAATATCTCCAAAAGTTCTCAATGAATTTCAATGACATTTTGTCGAATGGTTGGCCATGGTCTAAGGAAGAATTGATTACATTTTGGGGTGGATCCAGGGATTGTTTTCGATTGAGAGATCTTTTTCCTCTCAATTGAAAAAAATCCTTAGATCCACCCCAAGATTTCATCAATTCTTCCTTAGCCAATGGCTCATCATTCATCAAAAAGTGATTGAAATTTATTGAGAAATTTTTTGAGAACTTTTGGAGATATTGTTGGGACAAAAGTGATTTTAGACCAAAGTGATTTTGACCAAACTGATATTTGCTAAAGTGATGTAGACGAAAGTACCATAACCCCTCTCATAGCCTTGTGTCAAACTAAGTTCAGCTTTTACAATGTAGAGTGATCACTAGTGTAGTGAGCTTAACTCAATTTAACTGAAATGTGGTGTACGGTCATAGAAAATCAGGGAAGATACTTTGATGATTAAATGATGCTGTTATGAATTTATATGAATAAAGGATTTTGTCAGAAAATACTGGAAACTTTTGCATCAACCTAATATACAATTTTAATGAGAAAAAATTAGGTCCCAATATTTTATTCAAAATTTTGGATGCAACTTTTACACTTTAGAAGAGAATGACTTGTACAAATGTAATCACAGTAACGAAACAAGGTAAAATAAAAAGGCGGGGATGGGGTATTCATACCTGTTCCCACATTCCAGTCAGAATCTGGGTCAGAGTTTTGTTTATAATGGTGGTGATAGCTGACTGTGATCTCTTCTGTCCATAACAAAGCTAAAAGGGTTGAGTCATAATTCACCATTTCAAGATCTATCAGGTCGATCCAAGGGTTCTG
>VCCN01001489.1:3730877-3742007 GCA_006491835.1 Architeuthis dux | reverse complement strand
TTTTTTTTTTTTCGACTTGATGTAGATCTTTACCGAAAATGTAAATATTAGTTTCTGTTAATAATAAGGGTAATAACTACAGATCAAAGTTACCTCCCATTGAACTTTAGATAAAAAATCTTCTATTTTTTTTTTTTATTCGATCTGACATAATAAGTTTAATACACTTTGAAGAAGTCGCAAAAGAGCTCCACTGTCAATTAGGAGCGGTTTCCAGTGGTTTATAAGGTTAAGAGTTGACATCTCGAAAATAAAGTATCAAAACTTCTTTAGTTGCATTTAAAACTCATCCCTCCTACCATATCCTATTTTCAAAATTTCAACTACACCACTGCACAATGGTGACCTGGAACTGTGCAAAGCATGAGCATAACTCAGTGAGTGATCAAAAGTTAGAATAATGCTGTATTAATAACCTACAGTGGGTGACCATAGATATGTGAAATGCAACTACAATGACCTACTGTTACTGACCACAGAGTGACCAGACATTCAAATATAAGAATGAAACATGAAGAAACTATGATATGAACCAGTGAATTGACCAGAGGTTACATACGATGTTACTACATTAACCTACTGACCAGTGAGTGACCATAAGTACCTGCATAGAAGTTTGCTGTACTGTCCAGTGTTTGACCACAGTTTCCTGTAATGCAACAACAACAATAATCTACAGTATTTAATCTTCAGAAGTGTATTGAGACTGACAAACAGAAATACACAATCAATACACCTACAAAGGTGGATCAATAAATCTGCAGCCTAACACAATTTATAGCTGAAATTGTCATTGTATTTTCGTGTTCAGAAAGTAGTTACATAATTTCGTGTTCGGAAAGTAATCACGTAATTTTGTGTTCAGAAAGTAATCACGTATTTTCGTGTTCAGAAAGTAATCAAATATTTTCGTGTTCCAAAAGTAATCACGTATTTTCGTGTTCCAAAAGTAATCACGTATTTTCGTGTTCCAAAAGTAATTACTTATTTTCAAAAAATAGATAAAAACAGTTGGCGAATATGTTGCTCTTTAAAGTCTCTATCCTCCTTGGGGTTAAACTTTACTATACACTGTAAATGACACACTGCAGGATAGAAGAGATGATGATCTAAATCCAGACGTCGTTTCATACCATTTAATCCTGGTCTTTAATTGGTGGGCTTATAATTTATAGCAGTGAAATACGTAATTACTTTCCAAACACGAAAATACGCAATTATTTTCCGAACACCCTAGTATAATGTTCAATTTTTCTTGTTCATAACCCAGTGCAGGGTTGTTGGGGCACCACAGATGATTTCATCATGGGTGTGTCAAGGGTGAGATAACCTGACGGAGCCCATCCTACATCAGTCTTTTATCTCCTAGACTGGTTGCAAACCATGGCTAGAGAGCCCAGTCTGCTCTACTATTTACCCATAGCTGGGGGGAGAAGAGATGGATTCAAGCCTTTCCCAAGGGTATTAGTACAAAGAGAACACAAACTGTCTCAGCTGGAATTTGAACTTGGCTCTTGGATCTCCTTTCCGTGCCGTCAACCATTCTGCCACTCTGTACCCCATGTTTGATCTATGTGATTAATACTCACCACTGAATTAAGTGCATTGACAAGGAAGGCGATTATGTTGAAAAATGAATATTTGTTGTATAAAATAAATGCTTTTTACATCATTAGGCTACAAACTTATTGATATACCTACGTAGTATTGATGAGGAAACAGATTAAAATCATTATTCCGCTGTGTTCTTTAACCTTCCGCAGGTATAAAGTTCATCCAGGTGATTTTTTTCTTTTTCTTAAATATGGTTTTAGGTTTGGGTGTGAAAGATTCTTGCAGACAGAGGTAATCTAGTAGTCAGTCTAAAAAACAACAAATTTGGTTATATGTTCTGGGGAGAACAACATGCATAATACAGGCGTCCCCCGTTATAACATGGTTTCTTATAGCATGGTTCACGTTATAATGCGGGTGGATGATATTAATCTAGCTCCAAAATAGCTATATCTAGCCATAAAATAGCTGGATCTAGCTACAAAATAGCTGGATCTAGCTACAAAATAGTTCGATCTAGCTACAACATAGTTCGATCTAGCTACAAAATAGTTCGATCTAGCTACAAAATAGTTCGATCTAGCTACAAAATAGTTCGATCTAGCTACAAAATAGTTCGATCTAGCTACAAAATAGTTCGATCTAGCTACAAAATAGTTCGATCTAGCTACAAAATAGTTGGGATCTAGCTACAAAATAGTTGGGATCTAGCTACAAAATAGCTAAATTGATCACGACTCAGTTATAACGCAGTTGGCTTTCTTAGACACCAACAGCCGCGTTATAACGGGGGAGGCCTGTAATTTTTCTACTTCTTATGCAAAACACTGACAAAGTACTGTATTTCCCGGCATCAAAGATGCCCTTTTTTTGGCCAAAATAAGTGTCCAAAATTTACCCTGCTCCCTACAGACTGAAGGTTACTTCTTTCATAAGCCTAACCTATTTTTTTAAAACTTGTGAAAATGAAAATTATTTTCAATTTCAGTGTTCTGGACGTTATAAATGTTAAAATTCTAAAACTTCAAAATTTTTTTCATTTTTATAAAACCTTAAAAAAAAAAAATTAAAGTTTTTATGAATGTAGTTCCGTCTTTTGTATGTCTTCTGATGCACATGCTACGGCTGTTTAGGCCATTTTCAACATTTTTTTTTTACAAGTCATGCATCCTTGAGGCCGGAGCATTCGACACTAGGAAATACAGTAATTTTTCAGCTACAGAAGGCCCTAGTATTTGCATTTTTTTCTTTTTTGCTCTACAGAATGCAGGTACCCCTATGGCACTGAGTTCCATATTGGGTGTGCTTATGCAGCTCTTCATCATGTAATATGAGGATGAGGATATTAGTCTGTCTTCAGGAATAATGATAATGGCTGATCTTAGAATTTCAGACGGATTAAATCAAATTCCTGAATTCCTGACTTACCATCTTGATTAGGCGTCATCATCAAGACCTGCTGGAATAATTCATTCAATGCTACTTGGCCTAATATGCTGACAACATCATTCTCTCGCAAATACTGCCACGCATTCTTAGGGTCTTCGTTCTGCAAAAAGAAAAAAATGTGATTATACATTAATCTAAAAAGCAACAATAATAAGATGGAGTAAAACTAATAATAAAATAATATAGAGTGGCACAAAAGCCACTTTCTATTTTAAAACTTGAATAACGTTTATAATAAACAGGTAAAGAAATTTCCCCTTTAGATATATTTATTTTGGACCTTGGAGATTACTTTGAACTAATTATGGAATATAACATCCTGCAAATGCCAACCATTTTCAGCTTCGTAGATTTTAACCCTTTCTAGCCAGTGTTCCATGACAGTAATAATGAAAAGTATATTTACTCAAAGTGTTGTGATAAAAAGCAACACTAATAAGATGGAATAAAACTAGTAATAAAATAATAGCAATAATGAAGAGTGTCTTGAGCCAGTGTTGAGATAAAAAGCAAAAATACTGTACATGCTATAATGTTTATATAAATATATCTGTATCAATAAACATGCCGAGGAAAGCTCCCAGCAATCCCTGCTCCGTTTCCGGTCCCAAAAAGCGGGAGCCGGAAGTGGGAACAGGGAAGGCTCACTTCTTACCAGGCTAATCAACCCTATCACATGTGTTATCTTGTTCTGTCTTCTTTTCTTAACACGCTTAAACAGATTACGAATCAAAACGCATTCTAATTTCACACAGCTACCACAGGAAGAACAACAAGAACACAACACATGCCAACATGTAAGTTGACCTTTTAGGCATCAAGTATTTTCCCTAAGGGATCATATTAATCTATTTAGATCCTATGAACTTGACACTCTGATGGACACGATGCTGTCTTATGTTAGAAAGTCGACTTATCCAGCGAATACTGGACTAAACTTGAATTAACACCTTGGTTTTGGGGTCGACTTATATGCTGGCACGTACAGTAATCACATAATAGTGAAAATTCTGTATCTAAAAAGTGTTCAATGAATAAGATTATACACTTGCTTGATTGTAATAGGAATGTTTTAAGAGCCAAAGTATTAATGAAGTTCAAAGTTATTTTAAACAGGTGAACGCTTCATAGTTTTGCTTACCATACAGGGTGTCACAGAAGTAAGTCCTTATTTTAAGGGAAGCAACTTGTCTGTTTAATTAGCAAAAAACTTCAATTTTACTGGTAATTTTAGGCCGAGTTGCTTCACTTAGATACACTTAGCATCTAACGGAAGCAACTAAGCCTTAAATTACTAATAAAATTGAAGTCTTTTGCTAATTAAACAGACAAGTTGCTTCCCTTAAAATAAGGACTTAATTCTGTGACACCCTGTATATGCTGATATATAAGACAGAGACAGACATCTAATTTTTAAAAAATGCAAATGTCACACTGTGTCCAATGCACTGGTATTATGATTAGGGGACTGTCTATGATTGCTTTGCGCTCTTTTGGCTAAGATCAAAGTGTAATATCTGTTCTTCCAAACTGCCATGGCCTCGAGGTTGAGAGAATCGGGGTCCTTGTGGCATGCTCAGGTATCGTCCTGGGAGAAGTTGCACAGGATATCTTGGCCAGCTGGTCGGGAGGCGATCACTAGGTAGCATGCTCAGGATTCGTCCCAAGAAGCTTTTGGGATCTCCACCCTCCTCCTTTATCCCGGTCCTCGTGGCATCTGTCTCAATGACAGGGATTTGGGATTCTCCCCACTCAAGTCTCTAGTCACGGGGATCATGGGATCCCCCCTACCCCCACTGAATGACCCACCAGGGTCGATGTGCCGTTAAACAAAAAAAGGGACCATCTACTGAAGCTCAATATGGACAGTTATAGAGCTTGGATGAGTCGCTCTGAGTTAGTCCTCCAAATACCCTTGTAAACCATTAGTCTTATATTCCGACATAAACAGTTGTGGCCATATGAATGTATTGGCCTCAATTCTTATTTTTTTTGCTTACCTCTTCACCATCAGAGTCAACCATAATCCAGGCATTGTCGGTACTTTCTGTTCGCTCTT
Organism: Architeuthis dux; assembly: GCA_006491835.1. Classification (NCBI taxonomy): domain Eukaryota; kingdom Metazoa; phylum Mollusca; class Cephalopoda; order Oegopsida; family Architeuthidae; genus Architeuthis; species Architeuthis dux. The sequence goes on along the minus strand of VCCN01001489.1, from coordinate 3,736,945 downwards.
TCAGAGTGATGTTTAGGTACTGTAGAAACGTTTCTCGGCCCCTGGAATAACAATCATTTCATTAAAATTGTTTCACCTGAAGATAACATCAAAAGGAATCTAAAAATAAGACATATAATATCATTGTAAAACACTATTATCATATTTATTAACTTGCAGAAATTTAATGTGGGCTCATAAATAATAAATTAGATTCCTGACATGTAAGATTTGAATAATAATAAAAACTAAAACAATATTCAATACCCAAGACACTCCACATGCTGCAAAATATCCAACATTACTAAAACTAGCATTCTAAGAGAAATTATGAATCACCACCACCCATACATGCTTCTTTTTACCTTATAAATTAAGCAGTGGTGGTGGTAAAATTAAGTTACCTTGATGAAAATGCTACCAGTTTTGAATAAAAAAACAAGCATGAATGCTGCCGGACACAAATTATGGGATAAATTTAGGATGAATTACATTGCATATTGAACCCCCCCCCCCACGAAACACACTAAAAAACCTATTTATGGGGGGGATTTTCAAAAAACAAAAAAACATTTTCCCTACTCATTGAGGGGAGTGTGTGTGTGCAAAATTTCAAGTTTCTATTATGAACGGTTAGGGCTGGGCAAAGTCCAGATACATAGATAGATACATATAAATGTCATAACATATGAATAACCTAAACCCAGCAACAGTATTCAAACTAATCTGTTGTTGCTAGCAGTGATTAACTATAACAATCATTCAAATGATTCTCAAATCACAACATCTCAAAGATACAATTAAATAAACATGCTATCAATAATTGGAGTCTTTTTCGTTAATCCCCACCACACTAAATAATTATAGCTATTACAGTTCACTGTATTTTGTTTGCTAAATAAAAGTAAATTAACAAAATGTTAAAAACCCCTAACACAAACAAACATTTGGCCTGCCTGACTGACTGACTAATCCTAGGTTTTTATCTCGATAAGATAGTGCCAAAATGTCCTTAACTTAATACATATTTTTAATAAATTTGATCTTTAGACTGGAAATAGAAATCAAGCTTCTCAAGGTTCTCCAAAGTATGGGTTACGACTCATTACTTGGTCGCAAGGCCCTGCTGTCTGGGTCACAGGTTCACAATAAATAAATGAATGAATAAAGCTCCATTGGTGTGACCTGTACACGTGATACATAGCCAGCGAGGCAGACCAACTTGAAAACTGAAGAAACCTATGTTGACAGTTTTGGTTGACGGTTTCTAATAACAGAAAGAGGTCTGGTTAGTCACTCAATAGAAACCGTCAGATGACCAGTCTTTTGGCAGCATGTCGTGTTTGGGGTGATGAATTAAAAAATTGAAAAGGAGCAATCAATGAATAAATTATTTCTCTTGCCTTTTGTTGGGCGGTGATCACTAAAAAAGTGATCACTAAAAAATTTTCAATAAACAAGCTTGAACACAGCCAGGCACAAACTAAGGGACCAATTTAGCATAAACTTACATTGTAAATTGAACACCCCCACTAAAAAAACTATTTTGGAGTGAATTTTCAATAAACAGAAGAAAACATGTTTTTTTTACATAAGGAATAAATGTACCTGTGATACATACATAGCCAGCCAGCCAGCCAGCCAGACCAACTTAAAAACTGAAGAAACCGATGTTGACAGTTTTGGTGTCAGTTTTAGTTGACAGTTTCTAATAGTAGCCTTAAAAAGTGACAACAGAGGTTTAACCCATAAGAACCCAGACCCATTTCTACTTGAAGGAACATTATGTGGGATTCTGGGTCGGTAAATTGACACACAGTCATGTGACTGCACCAGGATGTTCATTAGATGTCACTTAGTACACTTCATGAGTTAAAAATCAAGGATAAAATATAATATTATATAAGAGACTGTGCAGATCAATTAAATTGTATGTGACACCGGTATCACAGTGGGTTCTTATGGGTTAATGAGAGAGAGAGAGAGGGGGGAGGAAGAGTAGCATACAGGATATATGTCAGGGAGTTGTGAGGTCATTGCATGAAATTAAACTGGTTCACGATTGAAAATGTTTGAAGAACCCTGAAATAGACAGGTTTCAAGTCAGTAGGTGAAAGTCAATAAAATTCAGAGGATAGAAATTTAGTTCTAGTCAAAGCCTCACTTGATTGGTTGTAGGATAGTGGCCAATACTGTGACCATATGATCCAAACTTTGGTTGACAAATGTGGCATCATCTGAATGGATCAGGGTGGGGATCTGGATGTAACTGGCAGCCCAAGTGCCAACCCCAGCGGGGCAGCGTAAAACATGGTTTAATATAAAAAGGTGATCCTCAAAAGAGGCAACTCTCAGCAGCACAGATACCTGAAAAGATAAAAGGACGAAAATTATCACAACAGCAAATTTTAAATACAGTGAACCCTTGTTAAAACAGACCCTGTTAAGCCAGATATCAGACAAAACAGACAAAATCTGAGTTAAGAGAGTGACTGTTATAAAAAATTTTAAATAATAATGATTTATAATACTTCATCTAACAAAATTAAAAAAACGGAAAAATGTATGATATTTTTTCTTCAGAACTTTTCATAATAGTAACCACCTCAGAAGAAATTGTAACATCTTCTTTGCACTAATAATTTTTCTCTTGTTATAAATTGTAACATCTTCCTTACACTAATAACGTTTCTCTTATAAATTGTAACATCTTCTTTACACAATAATGTTTCTCTTCTTATAAATTGTAACATGTTTACACTAATAATGTTTCTCTTATAAATTTTAACATCTTCTTTACACTAATAATTTTTCTCTTGTTATGAATTGCATTTCTTACTCATTTCCCTCTGCATGCGAATTGTCACATTGTTGATTATTCCTTTTACTATGATAGCAGAGAGAAAGAGAAGTCAAAGTAATCTTCTTCACTCAGCAGAGTTTATACTTTCTCCACCACCCTATGCTTCTGCCTGACTGACGGAAAGATCATCAGCATAGTATCCTAACTGTACCACTTCAAAATTACTACTACAATTACTTCTCCACATTTAGAAGTAACTGTTAAATAATTTCATAAAATATATATAGGTTATATAGTTATATGATGTATCATGTTCAGTGTACACAGTGTATATACTTTCCAATATCGTATATGTATACAGTATTAACCCCTACCCTCGGTTATCTCAGACAATCGGCTAAAACAGACACTCTTCTCCCCTGCCATTGGTCCATTTTAACGAGGGTTCACTATATCATAAAATAAACTAGTAGGAAATTCCATGGTGCATCTTTGTAATTCAAGAAGAGAATATAGCTGCCAAGCTGTAGGTTTTTTCTGACAGTAACTTTCTATTAGATGGACTGCCTTACAGAGATAAAGGGCTCCAACTGCCCTGCTATTTATCCATAGCTGGAAGGAAAGTGGATTCATGCCTTTCCCAAGGGCATTAGTACGAAGTAAACATAAGCGGTTCCGACTGAAACTCAGTTCGCTGATTCCATTTTGCATGCCAGTAATCACTATGCAACTCCACACTTTCATGTAAGACTATACAATAATACAAATTCAAATTAGTTATACTTTAGTAATAACACAGATATTCTTGTGATAATAAATGTTAAGACCTATTATTGACTAGTATTCCAAGGGAAATTATGAATCACCACCACCCATATATGCTTCTTTTTACCTCATAAACTAAGCAGTGGTGGTGGTAAAATTAAGTTACCTTGATGAAAATACTACCAGTAAGGTTTGAACTATAGATTCATGATTTACAAAAAAAACAAAACAAGCATGAATGCAGCCGGACACAAATTAGGGATCAATTTAGGATAAACTTACATTGAAAATTGAACCCCCGCTGAAAACCTGGGGAATTTTCAAAATGTGCTGATCATATGTGCTCGTATCCACATCACAACAGAGATACTCAACTAAAGGTATTATAGTTCCCAAAGAGATGTTTTTAAAGACAGAATTTTTTACAAATGACATTTCTTTTGGCATCAGTGATTCCCAAACTGTGCACTGCAGCACACTGGGGCGCCGCTGTTAGCTCTCAGGGGTGCCGCGGGGTATTCAAACATTTTAATAACTCTAGGCAATTGTAATTCAATGCACTGATGTACTCTCACAATGATAGGAAGCAACATGCAACTGCCCCATCGCAAATCACTCAGTCCATCTATTGTTGAACTTATCATTTCAACACGGAATGGCACTTGCTCGATAGATAAGGTTTACATTCTAGATTGTTCTAGAACTATGTTGAACATACTCGGTACAATGTAGTTGCATATGACTAACCACAAATTCCCTGTGGCCTCATTGAATCCTTATACTCCAAGGGCACCGTGATTCAAAAAAGTTTGGGAACCACTGGTATAAATAATAGAATGTGATTTACTAATCGAGTGGTCCAAAGGCAGAATTACAACAAAAACACATTATTGCATAAATAATAGAATGTGACTTACTAATCGAGTGGTCCAAAGGCGAATATTCTCTACAAAGTCATGGTCATCAATTGGTCGTCTATGAAAGGAAAACAGTACAGTGATGCAGTCCTTCAACTTTTGTATCTGGTGTCGACCATTGCTGGACTGCTTTCCTTGAGCTTGAACTGAAAAGAAAATTTGAATACCATGCATAAAATGGACATTTAATTTTTTTTTTTTAAAACTATGTAAGTACAAATGCTAATCTGAGCACTGATGAGTTGTATCTCCTTAAATACATCCCACAAAGAGGAAGAAGTTTAGCAAATACTTACTTAACTTACATCATTTCAATAGCACAACCACTCTTTGCAACATCTTTACTAAAGTCGGTCCTTCAAGTGAATAACAAAAGATTGCATATACAACATCCCATGCAAATGTGGAAGAGAATATAGGGGAAAAACCAGCCGACCTCTTAAAATCATAGGAAAGCTATATCCGAAGGTGAAGTAGAAAAGTCTGGTTTGGCAGACTATATCTAAAAGGTATTGATTGATTGATTTGTTTAGCGGCATATCAACCTTTGATGGGCCATTTAATGCCGAAATCAGTTTAAAATCCCCAAAATAGTGTCTTGCGACTTTGGTAAACGGTTATTTTTTTTTTTAATTAAAGTCTTGCAACTTTGATAAACGTTTATTTTTTTTAATTAAAGTCTTGCGACTTTGGTCAAAGGTTATTTTTCCTTAACCAGAGTCTTGAGACTTTGGTGAACAGTTATTTCTTATAAAATAGAGTCTTGCGACTTTGATGGCGCCTGTTGGGGGGGGGATGCAGTCGGTATATTCTAGGCCCCAGCCGACAGGCCGATATCTAAAAGGAGAAGGGATTTCACTACCATATCTGGGAAAAGGTCCAATTAATACAGGGTGTCCATAATTTATCGTTAAAACTTTGAAAATCTATCAGAAATACAAATGTTAACATAATTGTACAGGGTTTGTTGCTACAAGGCCGCTATTAGGTGCATGTAGCATATCTTGACGATATTCAATTTCCAACCATCTTTGTGCTCCACAACGCATTGCAGTTTAGTGAACAAAGCAATGAATTCAATAGTCTAAACAACTCTTGGAAAGAATCTACTTACCTGGTATATCACCATGGATATTCTGCAATATAGGTAAAGTTCTGAAGAGATTATGGATATAGGATTCTACTTGTAACCTGGAAATAATGACAAAGATTATGAGACAGGTAGAAAAAAAAGACAGAAAAATATGGATACATATATAACTAGAAAGCACTCAGAGAGGGCATACCTCTGTCAACGCCGCTAGAAAATCTGAATGAAATTCATTGTGAACTTTTGGAGATATCTTGCGGACAGGAAAATAAAATTGGCGATATTATATGTTTTGAACATATAACTACGACGTAGTGGAGGTAATTGTGCATCAATTCGCTGGTGGTTTCGAAGAACAGATACTACACTTTGATCTTAGCCAAAAGGCTGCTTTCTTTATTCGCCTCCCCACGGCGGCAAATTTGACATGAAGTCTTTTTAATGTAGGCTTGACCTGTACGCGAACGTGCAGGAGGGGGGTGGGGTCCCATGTCCCCGTGACTAGAGACCTGAG
>VCCN01001489.1:3561088-3573929 GCA_006491835.1 Architeuthis dux | reverse complement strand
TGTACCAATGTGACCCGGGGAAAGGTCTTTAGCAAATTAGTTTTGAAAATCACTCCAAAAATATGTTTTTAGGGAGAGGAGTTCCACTTACAATGAAAATTCATGCTAAAAATGGACACATTATTTGTGCACGCCTTTCAGCTGAACGACCGCGTACTGCTGAAAATAAGCAGTTGGGACTTTGTATCTTCCATGGAGAGGGGGGGAGAGTAACAGGGAGAATGAATATTTGCTGATTGGAGTGGGGACTTCGTGTTGTTCATAGAGAGGAGGAGAGAGCAAGAGGGAGAATAACTGTCGATTGGCTAAAGGGGCTGAGAGTAAAAAGAAGAATGGATTTGTTTATTTTAAGCGGTATTTATGTACATTTGAAATTTTTCCAAGATCGTAAAAAACAAACTCTAAAGGTCACAAATATCATTTTTTAAAACAAATTAAATTAAACACTATCTGATTTCCATCTGTTTATCTATCTATCTATCTATCTATCTATCTATCTATCTATCTATCCCAGTTTTTTTTCATATCTATCTATCTATCTATCTATCTATCTATCTATCTATCTATCTATCTATCTATCTATCTATCTATCTATCTACAGTATCGCCCATAAATAAGTACACCCCTACCATTATTTTATAGAAAGTTAATTGTCTTCTAAACCAAACATAGCAGTATTTTATTATTTCTAGTGGACCATTACACAATCAAAACGGATATTATTAGGTATTATCTATGACCAAACTTTACAGCATTGAAACTCTGTTGCCAAAAAAATATTTTGAGTTTCAATGCTGTATAGTTTGGTTATAAATAATACCTGATAATATCTGTTTTGATTGTGTAATGTTCCACTAGAAATAATAAAATACTGCTATGTTTGGTTTAGAAGACAATTAACTTTCTATTAAAAAGTGGTAGGAGTGTACTTATTTATGAGCGATACTGTATCTATCTGTTTTACTAATTCTTTTCTTGCCAGCAATTTATCCCGCATCTTTAGTCTAGTTTTCTTTATTCCCGAAGCAAGAAAAGGGAATATTATTTGCTTACGGTCAGATTACGAAGTTAAGCGGCGTTGAATTTGATCAGCACTTAGAGCAGGGGTTCCCAACCTTTTTTGCGTCATCGCCCAGTTTCACATAGAAAGTTTTTCCACCGCCCACGTGTATAGTAAATATTCAAAAGCATACCAAAAATGTTTGGTAAAAGTTTGTTACTGGTTCGTAAACTGACTTTTTATGATGTAGTAAAAAATACCAAAGGGGGCTAACAAATAACGCTGACCTTTTTATACAGGTTCTTTGGATATCTCCTTTGAATGTTTTTTTCGGGTAGCATATGTTGAAATACCTTCTTAATACTCAAAATCCTATATCGCCCACCAAACTTTCCCATCGCCCACTATTTTCTGTTCAGTTGCTCATCGCCCACCCAACAGTTGAAATCGCCCAGGTTGGGAAACCCTGACTTAGAGGGGTGACCGCTTGGAGCACCAGGTACTGTACGCATGCGCTGCCCGTGCGTGCTCGTGTGGGACCCCACATTAAAACTGACCCTGTGTCACATTCTGCTCCCGTGGGGAGATAGTTACAAAAAATAAAAAGGAATATTACTTTTGGGGGCGAAATGTGTGACTCTTCACTGAAGAAGAATAGAAAAAGCCTGTGAAGCGGGTGCGCCATTTTCGCCATTTTCTGGCCAATTTTTTAAAAAGCATTTGGCCATGAACGTTTTTGTTTGGCCATATTTAAATTTTTGGCCATGTTTACTCTGTTGCAGTAGAATTTTTAATAAATTCTAATGTTTGGTGTATATTGCAGTATTGCAATGTTTTATAAACAATTATTATTTTTTATATTTACCTTCATCTTTATTTTTAAGTTGCTTTTCTATAGCAACTTTAGTCATAATCGTAAAGACGAAGGTAAATAGTATTTTTTTAAAAAGTTAATAATGATGATTTACAATACTCCATCTAATAAAAATAACCAATAAAATAATTGCTTTTTTGAACAATTTGGCCATTTTCTCTGCCCGTTTTTGGCCAGAAATCTCCAACTATCTGGCAATCCTGCTGTGAAGTATCACTGTTATGGCCGAGTCGAGCGCCATCAATTAATTCAAAGTCTAGACAAGGTGAATGTATTTTCGTGCGTTTAATATACTGGATGATGATCATCGGTGTCCTGTTCATTGGAGAGAGACAAAGGAAAGGGATTGTTTGTGTTGTGTACGTCACGTCGTTAAGTGGGTCATTGGTGCTCTTGTTAGAGGGGAAATCGTCATGGCCAACCTTCTACACACCATCACGTGCGGCCTCCTACGGCCTTGTCGAAGAAATTCTGAATTTCTTTTAGAAAAACTAATAATTCACAACAATAGCTATTATAAATGATACTGGCTTCATCTATGTGCAGTAAAACCGGAGGACACAGCCATAAACTACAACTTCAGACCTCTACTGGTGTTAGAGAAAAATTGAAAAGACAGTCACATCCGAGAATATCGCTATTTAAAAAAAATAATCTTTGTTCTGATATACCAAATTTAACTACCATTTTTCTTATTAGTTTAAACCCAGCCCAACTACACTGAAGCTGGCTTAATGACGCATTTAACTGCTGTTAAAAAAGGCTATTTCAAGTATATTCAAGTATATAAATGAAAAATAGACACTAATTTAGTATTTTACGTATACATTGGAATAATAATATTGTACCAAGTAAAATCATTATTATTAGTCATTATCAGTTAGTAACTAATCCGCTTCCAGACTTGTCACACGTGTTTGCGTTTCTATCGATTGGTGTTTACTATTTGAATTATTTTTCTCTCTCCATAATGTTAAGAAGACAAAAAAAAAGACACCAAAGGAAGAAAATCGGGCTATTAATCGGAGTACGAATTGCAATATTATTTTATTCTTGATAGAGATAAAATGATTTGTTTGCTCTGTGATATAGCAATTTCAACAATAAATAAGTCAGGGTGTTAGCCAGGAATTCGATTTAACCCAGCCGTTTTTATAGGATTGGGAAGTTTTCTGAGGTCCGCGTTTTTATATTTGTATTTATTTTGTATTTTTTTTTAAAAAGCCAAAAATGGCCCAACAGATTCTCAACTTTATTGGGAAATTGGAACTAGGTTTCTATTGGGAATTATCCGTTAAACGACCAGTGAGAACGCTGGCTGACGCCCTGGAAGTACAATGCACGTATTGTGCAACTCATAAGGAAAATAAATATGCTAAGCTGGAAGGTGAGCCTCGAAAGATTGCATTGCAGAAATTAAAAGATGGGAAGCGAAAGCAAAGACGACTATTTAAATCAGTACTACACCAAGGAAACGCTACTACTGAAGCAATAAAGTAGCCTATTTACTTGGGAAAACGGAAAGACATTTAATGATGCAGACATCATAAAAGAATGTGTAATTGAAGTTGTACAATGCTTAGATCCTGATAAGGTTAACAAATATAAAGAAATACATTTTTCACGAAGAACAAATGCTGATCAGCAGGATGAATTAGCTCTCAACCTAAAAGTCCAACTTGATAAAATAATCGAAAAGAAACTGTATATTATTCAGTAGCTTTGGATGAATATACTGATTCTACCGACAGTACACGTATTATATAGTGTTTGTGTCATAACAGAGGATATTTATATGAAGAGTTACTTTCTTTGGGCACGCTAAAAGGGAATACACCGAGAATTGACATTTTTAATCATTTTAAAGATATATGTCGCTAAGTTGGTCTAAATCTTTCTAAATTAGTGAGTAGTCCGGGAGCTGAGACCACTTTATTTATGTTTTTTGGTGCCGAAGGTTTGATTGATGGCCTAAGTAGATTAAATATGTAAGTCTTACAACTGTCAGCCTATGAATTCTGTGTGAAAATTGCAACGTTTTATCGAATATATGGGAAAACTCAGACAAACAAGGTTGAAAAATGTATGAAGAAAAAAACGAAAAATTACCTCTCAATCAAAAAAAGGCGAACATATCTCTCAATCGGAAACGAATCCCTGGACCCGCCCCCAAATAGTTACTTCTTCCTTACCCCGTGCTTTACCCTTCCACAAAACTTAATTGAGAACTTTTGGAGATATCGTATGGATCCAGGCATTCGTTTCAGATTGAAAGATATTTTCCCGTTTTAATATTTTATGAACTTTTGTGTAAGCCACGTGATGAGGAAGAGGTGATTACATTTTGAGCCGGATCCTGTAATTATTTTTTGATTGAGAGATAAATTTTCGGTTTTTTTTCCTTCATACATTTTTCAATCTTGCTTGTCTGATTTTTCCCATATATTCGATAAAACGTTGCAATTTTCACACAGAATGCACAGGCTGACAGTTGTAAGATTTACATATTTGATTTGATTTTAATCTACTGCGGCCACCAATCATACCTTCTGCACCCAAAAACATAAATAAAGTGGTCAGAGCTCCTGGACTAGAGTGAGTGTAGCACCATCTATGACAGGAAAGCACAAAGGATTTATTGCATTTCTTAAAAAATAACTTTCTGATCCAAATCTCCTGATTTTGTTTCATTGTATTTTGCATCAGCAAAATCTATGTGCCAAATCAACTATTCATTGGTATTGTGAACTATATTCGAGCAAATGTAACGCGACAATCTCGACAAATGCTCAAGATGAATGATGAGATCAGTGTTTGTTGGCAAAGATTTCCACAGAAATGTTGTGTTTCTATGTGATGTAATTACAAAGCAGAATGAACATTTCTTTGCAAAGAATTCAGTATTTAGAAAGAAGCTAACTTTTCTTAGATCCTTTCTTGCTCAATTGAAACTTTCTGAATAACACTTCCCTGGGTTAACAAAAAAAGTAATTAAGGAAGATGAGGAGTATTCTAATGTCAATGTCTGCTCAGTCAATCGTAGAGAAATTGCGAAATTGCGAAAATCCCACGCAAGTTTATTTGTAAGATCTGAGAACGCTCAAAGATTTCTCCCATATAAATTAGTGGTAACTGCTTCTACACTTTATGCCATTTCGGCTTGCGAAATTTTTTTATAGGAAAGCGGGGGAAACCTGTATATAGAACAAGAAAAAGAACAGACTGTGTTCAAAACCTGCGACGTTGTTTATACAATTTTTGATTGCATTTGTCACCGTTTGTTTCTGTAATAAAACTATTTGTCTCCAATTGATTTTCAGGTCGATACCCGTTAAAACGTGTGAAACAAAAATAAATAATCATTGCATCAAAAATAAAACGAAAAAATCTCTCTCTCCCGAGAAAGAGGTTCCACAACGGGATTACTGTGTTTGTTTCCTTGGGCAGACCTTTCAAAAGCCTGGGGTCCGTGAGCTTGTTGAGTAGAGGCAGTGGCGTAGCTAGAGATTTCGGGACACGGGCGTGTCTCCTCCAACAGTTACTGAAATTTGTTATTGTATAATGTTAGTAGAAATGCAGTAGGTGAACTACTATTCATATAGCGTTTGGGGGCCCCCTCAATTGGGGGCACGGGAGCGATTCAAAATCACCCCAACACCTCTTAATAAAGTATAGTGGAAGCCGTTTATTATAATCATCACAGGTAATGTTATCAAACGGTTATTGTTATCAAATTAAGTTCGTCCGAAAAGCTCTATTTAAAATGAATTGAAAAATAATAACAGATTAAAAATAAATTTCATATTATATATTAAAAAAAAATATAAAGTTCTTTTTATAACAATGAATTTAATAACATAACAATGAATTTATAAAGATCAATGTAAAATCATAACAATGAATGTAGTAGGTTGGAACAAAATGAATGGTCGTTTTTGCGTTGCATTAGTGCGATCGTTTTTTTTCGCATAGTTCCCTTCTATTTATGCGTTCTTTGTGTTTTATAGGGTATCAGAGCAAAGATGAATAAACGTGATTATTGGATCATTATGCTTTCTGAGTTCAAACTCTGCCATTGCGCTGTCGAAGCCACCCGTAACATCAACAGTGCCCGGGGTGGGGGGATCAGCTTCAGAATGGATTGTGCGTCGTTGGTTCCAAAAATTGGCTTCTGATAATCTGGATCTCCAAAATGAGCCCCTCGGCCGTGGTCGCAAGTCGTGACTCGACAATGAAAAATTGTGGGCAGCCGTGGATGGTCATCCAGAAACAAACACTCGGGCGTTGGGAGCAAAGCTGAGGGTAGCCCATCGGAAGGCATCTAGCAAAAATCGGCTAAGTGAAAAAGGTACCCCACGATTTGATTGATGGTCAGCAGCTTGCAGCAATTTGCTTGTTCGTTTCAAAAGTGACCCTTTTCTTGGTCGTCTGCTTTTCTATTGCTGAAACCTGGTTTATGTATGATAATTGGAAACGTGGATTCCATTAGGTCGGCAAACTTGCACCCGAGTCAACCTTCCCAAAACCAAATCTTATTCCCCAAAAGAAGCTCCTGACTGTCTGGTGATGCTGTACAATGGAGTAATTCATAACAGCCTCTTGCAACCTTGTCAGGGTCATATTGTAGTGATTTGGAACTGATGCATGAACAGTTGCAAACATTTTGGCCAGCAGTGGTGAACAGAAAGAGACCTATCCTACTGCAGGATAACGCAAGACCTCGTACTTGACAAACCACCCGGCAAAAACTGATGCGGTTTGGCACCGAGGTTACGCCCCACCCGCCCTATTCACCTGACCTGTCCTCTACCGATTAGTACTTTTTTGGACCTCAGATGCATATACGCGTCAGCAGGTGGATACCAATACGGACCAGGTCGAAAATTCCGACCCCCGTTTTTATCGTGATGGAATAAATTCACTGCCAGGGCCGGCCCGTCCATTAGACGAACCTATGCGGTCGCCTAGGGCGCAAAGGTCCTAGGAGCGTATTTGAAACTGAAAAACAAATAGACGTTAGAATACAACCGGAATTTTAAGTCCCGCCTAGAGCGCACGAAACCCTTGCGCCGTCCCTGTTCAATGTCGGATCGTTGGCAACATTGTGTCGATTCTAACGGTGCTTTTTTTGCCTAATAAAGTTGTGTTTCAGCCAATTTATGACATTTTAAAGTTTGTGATTCAAAGCAGCCATTTATTTTGTTCCAACCTGATAAATCGTTCCGATTTGTATATCCTTTGTTTAATGTTATCAGCCGGTTATTGATATCTAAAAGACCCTGACCCAACTTGATCACAATAAGCGGCTTCCTGTGTACCTTCATTATTTAATCGCGTTCCTTCACGTTCCTTGTTGTCTTGACTTTTATCCCCACTTGACCGACAAAAGTTTATCTCGGTTCCACATTTCAACAGGTTATTGGCAACAAACCTTATCAAAGGAGAGCGGAGGGAGGGGGGCACTTATTTTGTTTATTTTAAGTATCTTATATGAGCTACAAGGAGGCTTTATTTACGCAGCATGTCTCTTATTATTATCTGAGTAAGAAAAGCCAAGGACCCCACCGCGTTGAACCTTTGACAAAATAGGCGACCACCAAGGACTGACCGAATTTTGGAACAGACATAAGAAAACAAAACAAGATAGGATAAGTGAGAAGTACTTTTCTTTATCTCGAATTACGTCAGAGAATCTTAAAGAAAGAAAGAAACAGGTGTACGAATGCTTTATAGATCGTAGTCGGGGCACTTCCAATGCCTTGTCGTTTGTTCATCTTGAGTTATCTCAACAGCTGTTTCATTAGCTCGAACTATTCTGAATTTAGCTGTATCAATATTTCATTGACACTGGTGTGTGACATCGTAGTCTTCAATATATATATATATATGATTTATGTATACATATATTCACTTTTGGGATACTCTGAATATATACAGATATATACTAGGATTAGTATATAATAAGATATTACCTTCTGTATAATAAGATATTACCATCTGTATAATAAGACATTACCATCTGTATAATAAGATATTACCTCTGTATAATAAGATATTACCCTCTGTATAATATAAAAAGTAAACTTACGCTAATAAAAAAAAGAAAAGAAAAAAAACAAGGTGACTTGAGAAAAAATTGCCCCAATGTTCTCGAATGAAAATTGATAAATATATGAACATATTATTTCGTTTTGAAATCACGTTTTGTGACATGATACTAACTCATTTTGCAAGATATAAGATCCTTGACAATAGATAACATGTGAAGGACTTGGATTTTATATCGAAATTGAACCCATATTTTAAAAAAAAAAACAACTCAAATAACACTTCACTCAAATATTGTTTTTTTAAAAAAATCTCCCACTTGTGCTCGAGGTATGATGGGGAGGTGGAGACGGCTATCGCTTTACAGAAATACCTTGAATAATGCGGTTTTGATTAGTGCGGGTTTTTGTGTATTACCGTTAAGCTATAACTGTACACATTAATGTAACTAAGTATAAGCTGAATAAAAGCCACGTTGAATTATAATAAAACCTTGAAGAGTGCGGTTTTGAACAGTATGGAAACTTTGGGAACAAATTAACCGCACTAATAAGGTATACCTGTATTTCGTCCGTTCGTTTTCTATCCTCATTTTACTTGAGCAATTTATTATAGTCTACCTCCGGCTTGCTAAGCCCGTCGAAGCATTCATTGTCAGAGCTCCGTCAATCATACATTTCGGGAACATGTTCCCCATTCTGTCGGTTGCCAACCTCGCACGACTCTGGACGAGGAGTTGGACTTTGCTGGTTTGAATTCAGAGTTTTCCGTCTCCTAGACTGATTGCCAACCAAGGCTGAAGAGCCCAGTCTGCCCTGCTATTTAGAAGAGATGGGTTTATGCCTTCCCCAAGGGCAGTGAGTGCAAAATGGAGGCAAACTGTCCCATATTGTTTTGATATGGTTAATAATTGAATTTGCGAAGGTTAATGATTAAACTTCTTATTTGCGACTCTTCGCTGTAAGCCAGTGGTCTTCACACTTTAACCGCGAGGGGAACCCTTTCAAAAAAGAACTCTGAATAACTACTGACTGAACAGTGTCCGTGTGACGTAAATAACCAAGAATTATTAAGTATATTGCGAAAATATCACTTTGTTTAGCGGAACCCTGAGGTTCAGCGGAACAGTTTGGATAACGCTGCTCTAAGCTGACCAATCACCAGTGGTAGATTGCTCGCCTCCGGTAGGTCTGGGTTCAATCCATGGCCGGGTCATTCTAAAGACTTTAAAAATGGTACTCAATGCCTCTCTGCTAAGCAGTCAAGGATTGTGGAAGCCTGTAGAGGGATGTGCTTCGTCAAGCTATCTCGACCAATACGCACTGCCCCAACGACTCTGTACTGGGGACGGAAAACCCTGTAGTGGGTTTTGGGACCAAAAACTCTGCTGAATCACTGATTATGATAGCATTTCTTCAAGTAAACCCCCAAAATGTTGTTTCGATCGCTTTTCGCTCAGGGTGTCATGAACAAAACAACAAATATTAAGATACTTGTGCGTAGAATTCATGGAATGTGAGAACTTCAGACAATGATAGGGAGGTTGGAGAATGCGCCAGATGGCAAGAGAATTTCAATGCTGTAGAGTTTTGTCATAAATAATACCGGATAATATCTGTTTTTATTGTGTAATGCTCCACTAGAAATAATAAAATCCTGCTATGTTTGGTTTAGAAGAAAATTAACTTTCTATAACATAGTGGTAGGGGTGTACCTATTTATGGGCGATACGGTATGTATTACCCCATATCTTTCCGCACTTCTGTCTTTCCATCTGTCTGTCCAAACGATATCTCCAAAACTTCTCAATACATTTCAATGAAAAGTTGTATTCGCTCATGTTTTCGCTCAGTTCCTAATGACATTTTGTGGAAGGGTGGGCCATGGGCTAAAGAGGAATTGATTATTTTTTGGATGGAGCTGGGAATTTTCTTGGGGTTACCTCCCCTGCATCGTAGCTATATATGAACTGATTTTCATTCGGTTTTTAGTGACAATGGCGTTGGCAGAGGTGTGCCCTCTCTCGAGTGCTTTCTGGCTTGCAAATTAACTTGTTAGAGCGAAAAGGTTTCGAATTTAAAATGTCCGCTGGTTAGAATTATGAGGATGTGAAATGTACAAATCTGACACTGTTTTTATTTGTGTAAATAAGTTAAAAACATTTATCTCCAACAGTTCTGTGTCACCTAATGAGGCGTAAATGATTGTATATGTGTGCGTTTTTGTTTTCATTTAGGAAGTAAATAGATATTTGTAATGGGAAATAGCTGCAACGAGAGAGGCTATCTTTGATGTGTCATCAAATGTGGGCGAAAAACAATTATAACCTCTGTCCCATAATAGCCGTTACATTTAGTGCAGGGCTTCTCAAACCTTTTTTTTACTCGCGACCCCTTTTGATGAGATGAAATGTTTCACTGCCCCTCATTCTCATAAAAGCAATAGATACTAAGACTATATATTAGTATTTAGTCATAATCTACCACTAACTAAACATAGAAACAAGAAAAAAAATTGTCAAAAATTGCAACGTATTTATAATCTATATAGTTTATGATGTTTATTATAAAATATGAATGATTAAAATGTAACAAAAACAGGATCACGTTTATATCAGGCACCCTAAAAATTGTCGAATCGAAAAGGGACGCATTTTGACACATCACCGAAAATATTCGAGTTTCTTCGCATCGATAAAAAAATATGTTGTTTTTTTTGTTTTTTTAAACTAACAAATTTTCAAAGTTACTAAGATACTTTCTCCCGGAAAAATAAAAAGTATTTTTTGTGCTTTCAATCCAACCTTCTTTTTCTATTTTCTTTTTTATTACGCTAAGATGACAGTTACTGAATGACAATGAATGTAAAATTTAAACTCTAATAATCGCTATAAAAGCCAAAACCTAGTTTTATGAAGAATAGTTGGATTGAAAGCACAAACAATAATTTTTATTTTTCTGGAAGAAAGTATCTTAGTAACTTTGAAAATTTGTAAGTTTAAAAAAAAAAAGCAACCTATTTTTTATCGAATGTAAGTAACTTTGAACAATTTCGGTGTCGTGGAAAAATGTGTCCCTTTTCAATTTGACAATTTTTAGAGTGCCTGATGTAAACATGATCACAAAAACGAAATTTACATTTAAATAATTAGTGAATGGCATTGACCCATTTTACAATAAAAGAACTTTTACGCAAGCCCCAGGGGGGTTACGACTCCTATTTTGAGAAGCCTTGATTTAGTGTATGAAATGTATATCCAGATGTAACAACTATTATGGGACAGAGACAGGGATGGGCATGTGTCGTGGTATATTTTGCTTATGCCAGCACATTAATTATACGATGCCTGCTTGTATCATAGAAAATGAAATAATATGCAAATAACAGCGTTGGATTCTTTTCCGAAAAGATCATTTGCTTTGTATCCGTAATGTACTTTACCCATTTATGTTTCCGTTGAATGTTTCCGTTGAATGTTTCCGTTGAATGTTTCCTGCTTTTGGTATCCGTTTTGCGGGTAGCCTAACAGTTAACGGCACGGAGAATGGAATTATAAATTACTCGTCCGAGCGAAGCGAACCTGGCTATTGACGAAGATTTCTGTACAATTTTTTCAAGTCTTTTTTTCTTCTTCGCATTGTTGTTTAATTGGAAACTGTTTTGTTTATTTGTTCAAGGCGTTCCCATGTCATTGGTATCAGATATAAACAATACGGGAGACTTGTGAAAAAAATCACTTCAATACGGGAGACTTGAGAAAAAAATCTCGTCTGAGAGTAAGAGAGAGATTGATCTAATCTCCTCTCTCCTCTCTCTCCTCGCCATATTAAATTTCAATCATCAGCAACAGCTGCTGCTGATTGGGACAGAACTGATTTTAAGCCAAAGTGATGTAGACGAAATTGATATTTGCTAAAGTGATGTAGACGAACGTGCTGTACCCCATATGTATTACCCCGTGTCTGCCTTTCTGTCTGTCCGCACGATATCTCCAAAATTTCTCGATGAATTCCAATGAAATTGTGTCGCAATGGGATAAGAAAGAGTTGGTTACATCTTTTCATACATTCATGTATTCGCTCATGTCTGTCCACACGATATCTCCAAAAGTTCTCAATTGATTTCGATGAAATTCCGTTTAACGGTGGGCAATGGGCTAAGGAAGAAGTGATTAGATTTTGGGGCGGATCCGGGAACTCTTCTCAATTAAGTTAGAGTACGGCGTTGGCAGAGGTATGCGCTCTTTGAGTGCTTTCTGGTTTTTATTTTGTTTTATTTTTTTTTTTTTGTTGAAAGTTACAAACGAAAACACAAATGTCAACAAACGAACAATGAACACGTTTCTCTCGCTTTCGGCTGCATTCACTGTATTTTTCAAAAAAATAAATGAAACCTTAAGAAAAATTCTCAAGATTTGATTTAGACGAAGAAAAGAGATTTTCAGAAGTAATGAAGAAAAATAAAATGTAAAGAATATATTTGATTAATTTTGTCGACGCATTTTCTTCCTGATGCGTCATTCAAATATTGACAGTTCTTTCGCTCCACTCTCCTCATTATTTTCATTCTTGATTGTCGTCTGCTTGTTCCAATTTTCAACGGTCTGCTTTTTTCCCTAACAACTTTTAAATACCATCTCCATTTGTCTGGAATTAACGTCTTAGGCATAATTATGTCATAGAAACGTATACATTGTACTAATGATTAGCTCTGTATAATGAGACACTCACACGCATAAGCATATATCGGGGTGTATCAAAAGTATTTTCGTTTGTTAATCAACCGTATCTTTTTGAGGCTTATATAAATCTCTTTTCGAAACTAATGGGATCTTCTTGTTCTTGAATGTTGTGCTTGTTCTGCCGAAATCTTGCCAAACTAGGGTGATTCTTCGTTTTAAAAAGCTCGAATGGCAATGG
>VCCN01001489.1:3447202-3459108 GCA_006491835.1 Architeuthis dux | reverse complement strand
TTAGATGTAAACATGAAAATAAAGTTGGCAACACTGCTCTTGCCAGATCTTCACAAAAGAAAAGAATGCATCTATGGTCTGACTTTCAGGCTTGTTTCTTTCTAGATTTACTCTACAAGAAAATTGCGGTTGCTATTAATAATATTGCATGGGAACACTGGGCAGTTGCCCAGGGCCCCATGATTTTAGGGGCCCCAAAATTCAATTTGAAAAATAAAAATTAATGTTTATATTATTAAATAGCAGACATAGAGAACCTTCTGTAAACCTATGTTTACATTTATGTTTAAATCAGTACTTGATTCTTTATTGAATCCATGTATTGAATCAGAGTTAGCACTACGGCCTGTGGTCCAAATCCAGTACAGTTCTTTTCCCAGGGGCTTCAAATATTCTTAAGATGGCCCTGCTGTTAATAATTAGTGACCCAACTTTTAATTATAATGAGGAAGCATTTCCCTTTTCAGCCTTTTTGGCCTGAAGCTAAAAAAATGAATGTCTAGTTCCAGGGAGGCCGTAACACCAGGCTGCACCACCCCACTGCGCTTGTAGGGGTAGGGTCAATCCCTGATGCCTGAGGCATCCCGAAAAGGGAAGTGCCGAAGAAATTAGACAATTCCTAGCACTACCTACACGTGTGTGTGTGTGTCCCCATATTAAACTCGAACTTGTCACGTTCCAACCTTGTGGGGAGGTGAATAAATACTATTTCCTTTGCTCTTTCTCTCTCAATATTCACATAAGATTATGGTCAAGATGATAGGCAGAGAATTGTGTACAGGTAAAGTTGGATTCATGCCTTTTTTTTTCTAAAACATTAGCACAAAAATGTGTCTTTTTCTTTCATTAGTCCACACCAAAAGCTAATGTCCATAATTTGAAAGTATGGAAGCCTAAAAAGAAAAGAAAGTTTAGCAGCATTTTCTGGTTTTTGCTGAAAAAAACCCAAAATGCTTGTATTTTTCCTCATTAGTCCTCAGCACAAAGAAACTGTAATCCTAACCCTAACCCCTTTTGGTCTGGTTATGAAAATTTTGGTCTGGTGGGGACTAATGAAAAAGCCCCCAAATACTATGCCCTATAATTTCAATTTTCTTTTTTTTCTTATTTCAAACTTTTGACAGCATTAGCCTCTTCATCGGGCAAAACAAAAATCTGTTGAACCAACTAAAAAGATCTACAAGACTGACATTTGGGAGAAAGGCTAAAATTCTCCAAGATCAAATTGATGTTAAAATTTGACCCCAAACAATCACCATGAATTGAGTTTCTAGTCGGCAAGAAAAAGAAAACGCAACTTATTCTTGCTTTTTTTCGTTGTTTTTTTAGGCTTCAGTGGGGACTAATGAAAGAACCCAATTTTAACCCATAAGAACCCACCGGTGTCACATACAATTTAATTGATCTGCACAGTCTCTTCTATAATATTATATTTTATCCTTGATTCTAACTCATGAAGTGTATTAAGTGACATCTAATGAACATCCTGGTGCAGTCACATGACTGTGTGTCAATTTACCTACCCAGAATCCCACATAATGTTCCTTTAAGAAGAAATGGGTCTGGGTTCTTATGGGTTTTAAACCTGACAATTTTTCTTATATTTTTTACTTTTCTTCAATTATGACAGGTAAAAGTTATATATTTGATATTAAACGGACAAGTCGAGAAGTACATGACCACGTTCGGCGAAAACTGTATATGATGAGCCAGGAGTTAAACGAGGAAGGGAACTCGACAAATAGTTGCATTGCTGAAGAAGACAAAGAGGATAAAGATGAAGCAGAAGAGGTAAGCAATGCAGAATCTAATAGACAAATGGCATTTTCTAATCAGATAGTCAATTGTTTGTGTGTCTGCTAGTAAAAAGTATAATCTCACAAACTTAGAACTTTATTTTCTATAGTTTGGAGAAGGGTCATTAGCATTCAAATGGTTCTTTGGACGATTGAACACAATGTTTTTCAGCCGATCCATTCTTCGGCCTTCTTCTGTTGTAAAGTCCGAGTGTGATGGGTTAAACAGAAGTTATGTTTAAGGGGTGGGGGCGTCGATGTGGCTTCCACTTCTCAACAAACCTTTGTTTTTGTTCAAGACGTTCCCATATCATTGGTATGAGAAATAAACCATCAAATCTCTTCAATACAAGAGACTTGAGAAAAAAATCTGTCAATCCGTTCTAGGCTTGTCAACTGAATCCATGTTGGAGTTGTACTGTGAATTATGTTTTAGCAGCTAGGATTCCGTGACAGTGGTGATAGCTTACCAGTGATAAGCGAGGTAGTGTCCTTTGAAGGAATCGTTCCGGTGCTGCAACATTGATGTGACGTTTGACTTATTGCATCAAACTGTGTCAGTGTTTTTCCCCCACCCTCTTAAAAATCAATCAATTAGCGCCACACAATACGGTGCAACCAAATAAGTTCCTCCATGAAACATCTCCCTTCTTTTTGAAAACAAATGAATTAAAGTTTAATTATACTTAAAACCAAACTAAACTAATAAACTATTACCAACCTCGATTGCAAATGGCCGCCAGCTTATATGGGTGTGCGCAACTCAAGAGTCCATAACTCTCGCAATCTCTTTCCAGAATCTTAGAAGTGTGATGAAAAAGAATACATATATGCACAAAAATGTTATAATACATGTTAACTGAATTCTTAAATGCTTATCTAGCTATATAGTCCAGCTGCTAAGACCCTTATTTTATGCCAACTGTTAACCTTTTGAAAGTCTCATTTTATGTTTAGAGAAATATATGATGTACTAACTTGATAGAAAATGACCTTGCCTATTTCGGCAAAAAAATATGATAATTAGTATATCTGGTTCTGGTACATTTTTGTTAGTTATTTATTTTGGGTAGAATCTTAGCAACCAGATTAAATCATATCTAAAAACCATCCAGATTAAGAAAAAAGTATTTGCCAGTTTTTCTATGAACTTTGAAATTCAAAGTGGACGAATGAATGTACATTCTTTCAATTATGACTAAGTTATTGTCCCAAACATTTAATCACTTCTTTAATAGCCTATTGCCCACCCTTCCACAAAATTTCATTGAAATTCATTGAGAACTTTTGGAGATGTCGTGTGGACAGACAGGAGTGATACAGAAATGTGTGAAAAAAAACAACAGAAAAATATCTGTCAAATCCCTTTCAAATTAGGACACCATTTGCTACAGACGGACCAAATACGGCACTTTCTTCAAAATTTGAAAACTTTTCTCTTAGCAGCTGGACTAATAATAAATATGGGAGTAAAAAAAAAAAATGAGTGATGTAGGCCTTCATCGGTAGACTGCGCTCTAGCCTACAGGGATTATTCTGCGCTTTCACTCTGCCATTGTCGTATGGTCAGTTCTTGCAGTCTTTCAGGTACCTTCACTATTCTCTTCGAACATGTCTTCCTCACAGGTGTCTCAGGTTGAGGCATCCTCAGCATCATTACAGTTGTTAGTCTTTGGAGTCTCTGGTATTGATTTAGGTGACTGTGGTGTAGGACTGGAAGCTTTGTTTCCCCATTGTGCCCGTAGGTACCCGCGGTTCACCCATCGCTGGTTTTGATTGTAACCGAGAAAGTGAAACGGGATACTTCTGCTGTTTTCTTCAGGTCAATCCGATTTTGTCGACGCACCTCTCCATCCACATCAATGGGGTACAACCTGGTTGGTGTCCAATCTCTTGACTACTGTCCCTGTCCTCCATTCCTTGCTGCCCTTCATATGTTGTTTGACTGAGCAGTCACTGCCACTTTGACCCTGCCATTTGCTTGGCTGGTAAGTGTGTGCACAAAACACCATCTCTTGGCAAATGTAGCAAACACCCTGCTTGTTACGGCACCTGGTATTCTCAGATGGTCACCCATCTAGGTATTCACCAAGCTTGACGTTTGCTTAACTTCGGTGATCATATGAGAACCGGTGTATTCCACACAATTTGGCCATAACTAACATTGGTGCGAGAGGTCAGTTCGAGCCCAAGCAAAAACCAGAATTTCGAATGCTTATTTTCAAGGCAGGCAGGAAGGAAGGCTGAACATCCCTAATTGGAAGATTGGATACAAGATACAATCTTCCTACCCTGTTTACTCTCATCTGGACTTCAGCCATACTAAGTTAAGCTTAGCAGATCATTATAATATAGATTTACTATCTGTTTGTGGGTTTGTTACTGTAACACAACAAAAACTCCAAGATGTTATTAGTGTAATACCTTGAAGAATAAAGCAATTTCCAGTCCAATTTGCAATTTAATAATAATAGTGTGGGGTCTGCCTGGCACTCATCCCGATAATCTATATTATTATATCTTAATCAAGCTTAATTGGATGCTAAAGGCAGCCTTTAAGTGAGTATCTATAGTGATTTGAGCTAAAATTTAAACTGAAAACCTAACTTAATTATTTTATAGATAAATAATTATTAAATTCATCTATTTCAATTTTTATTTATTTGTTTTAATTTTAGAATGTGGAATGTTTAAAACAGGAATTACACACACTTCGGGTTTCCTTCACATGTCGGGTTTGTATGGATGCTCCAATTTCGACTGTGCTTTGTCCGTGTGGTCATCTGGTCTGCTGCAAAATGTGTGCTGAACACGTCAAGGTGTGTCCATTGTGCCGTGAAGAAATCAAACAAATCCAGAAGGTTTATTTACCACTGCCAGAAATTGAAAAAGACAAATGGGGTGGACCCTGTAAAATGGATTCTACAATGTCAACAGCTGAACATGAGTTTGATCAGTGAGTCTAAACACTACTGACCTGACAGTCCTATGATTGAAGAGCACAAAATACACTTTTTTTTTTACCTTTATTTTTTGTCCGTTTTTTTTTTTTGTCCTTTCTTTTTCCTGTCCTCTATTTTCTTCTGTCCTCTATTTTGCCTTTAAAAAAAAAGATTTTCTGTTTTCTTTGTTTTTTTTTCTTCTTAGCCTCTTTTCTATTGATTTGTTTTCCTTTTTCTTCTATTCTTTTATTCTCCTTCTATTCTTTTATTCTTCTTCTTCTATTCTTCTTCTATTCTTTTATTCTTCTTCTATTCTTCTATTCTTCTTCTATCCTTCTTCTTCTATTATTCTCTTCTTTTCCTACCTTTTTGTTGTCCAACTGTCAATGTTTCCTAAAAGACAGAAAATTAATTTGAATCTTGTTTTCTTTTGTGATTCTTTTCCTGTTCTTCAATTTTACCAAATTTATTGAAAATTGATAAATTTTGGTGGAAGCATCTGGGTGGGGGCAAGATAGCTGAATTGTTACTCCTGCTAAAAACTAGTTATAACAGATTATTTTCTGTATGTTTTGTGGATGTAGAAAATTATAGGAAGTTTTCTTCCCCACTTTTTTTTTGCTGTTATTTAAAATGCACACAAAATAGTTAGTATTTCATCCGACAAAAGATTGTTCAAATAAATCGTCCAAAAAATCCACAGGAAAAATAAAAATGGCTAGCAGGCTGTTTAGAAAACTGAGAACTGTTTTTGAATAAATCATCTCCCGAACAGAACTTTGTTCAATAGAGAGAAAATTATACCAAAATGCTGGTGCGGATCCAGGGAAAGGGGGTGTCCAGGGGGTCCGGATCCCCACCCCTGCTTGAGCCAACCACAATTGAATTTAAAAAAAAAAAAATTAATATTAATAATAATAATACATTTATAGAAACTGCCCTTTCTTGGGAACCTCAATACTTAAGTCCCCACCGGACAAAAGTGCTTGAAAATATGTGCAATCAATTGCAGTAAAAATATAAGGCCTATTAAAGAAGAGTAAGAAGAAAGTGCAACTTGTCAATAAATATCTAGATAAAGAAAATGTATCAATAAAAAAAAATCCAAATAATCTGAAGTAATCATAAATTAACCTTAAAAACAAAATTTATTATATCCACTGTTATATTAGACAGTTGAAGAAAAGAAATTGGCCATCTGTTTAAAATCCTGGATCCACCCTTGAAAAGGTTAAAATTTCTCCCTCTCTCTCTCTGGCATTATTAGGAATTACTTAAAATCACGTCGCCATGTTGTAATTCATACAATAAAGGAATAGAGGACTCCTGTTTTGGGATAAACCCACCAAGATAGGAATTTTTATTTTAAAATCTAATAGTAAATTCAAATGACAAAATATATCGATAAATGAACCAAGGGAGATAACCAAGTTTAAGTCATTGCAACTCTTCGGTATACAATCAGGGAAATAACTCTTAAAAGCACGATGTTCGCACGACACCTGATGCAATGACTTTCTTTTTTGTCTCGATTTCTTGGACGATACATGGAGACGCAGTCATTGTTTGTAGCAATTATGTGTTTTTACGGGGCCGGAGTGCTAACATTTGTCTTAAAGATCAATCTCTTTAACCGAATATTCTCTAATAAAAAAAATACTAGAGTAATTTTGTAAAAATCTTTTTGTTATTCACCTCAAAATGATTTTCTGCAGAACATGAAATATACAGAAAATGACCTTTGTATAACTGAAAAACAGAACAAATTCACACATTTTGACCTCCTGCTCCCACACTTTTCTCCCCTACCCCTTTCTTGTTTTCTCTTCTTCATTCCTTTCCTTCTCTCCGTCCTTCCATTTACTACCCATAATTTTTTGTTTTGATCAAATTTCCTCTCCCTAACATCTAGACATGTTTTGAGATTAACTATATTAGTTGACCCCAAAACCCTTCATTCACCTCACCCCAATCCTACTGGCCGGTCTGTAAAACCAGAAATGGTAGGGTTAAAAAAAAAAAAGACCGCCATCTCTTCTTGCTCACAAGAATTGGCAGTGCTGATCCAATTTTGACTGCTGTACTTCAACACTGATCCTCTTTCTTGTGAAAAAGACAATTTGAGTTTTTACGATCTCTGAGACAGACAATGTATCTTGTCGCGCTTTCTCTTTCATAACCAGTGATAAATGGCCGACCGCGAGAGACTTTGAATTTTTAAAAAAACATTTTTGATATCTCTCATTAAGCTACAACAAAAATTCAAAAAAAATTTGAACCCTTAAGACAAAACACTGAAGACAAAGGTGACCGGGGAAAAAAGTGGTAGGAAAAAAACGATTAACTTTGGTTTCCGGGTAGGAAAATTTTTTTAAATCAAATAATATTTTAACTTTTAAATTTATAGTAATAAAATAAGTAGTGTATTAGGACAATTTTTCATATAATTTAATTTTTTAAAATTTATAGTAATAAAATAAGTAATGTTTTAGGACAATTTTTTAAAATAATATTTTAATTTTTTTTAATTTATAGTAATAAAATAAGTAATATTTTTAATAAAATAATAACTTTTTACCGTATGACATACCGCACAATATCATACATTATGACTTTTTTCCTATGACTATTTTTCCTGGATCCAAAACAGAATGTCTGGCCATGTACAGTTTTTAAATACCGTATTTCTCAGCATCGCAGACACTTTCTTTTTTCTTTTTTTTTTTTTTCTTCCTGAAATAAGCCTAAAAAAAATTTACCCAGTGTCGTACAGGCTGAAGGTTACTTTTTTCTGTCCTATTTTTTTTTTTTTTTTAATTTTGCAAGTCGAAATGGGGTGTCTTTGAGGCCGGAAAATATGGTATATCAGAATTTGAGAAAATGGTTTAAATGAAAAATGCAAAAAATAAAATTGTATAAATAAAACAGTTGTCAAAAACTGTGTTGTAAATTAAAATGTGAGCACATTTTTTTCTATTCAATGTATAATAATAACACCTTTTGTATATAAGTAAACAATAAAAGGCTATTGGGAAGACAAAAACATTTTTATAGACTTAAAAATAACTTTAAATAAAACTTGACTATTTACCTACACAAAACACCATTTTGGGTCTGACAAGTCATTTTTAAGATAAAAATTTATATGGAACTTGAGATACATTTTTTTTTCCTGGGTACTTCAACTATTTTATCAATAATGTTCGCCACATTAAAACAGAGTTGCCAGATTGGGCTACAAAGGGAGATAATCTCAAAAGAATGGTATTGAACTTCTGCCTCCAGATTCGCTCGATTTCCAAATTCGACGCTATTCTGATGCCTGTGTTGGGTAAGTCTCTGAGATAACGTTTGTGTTATCTCCCTCTATACCCCAATCTGGCAACCCTGAATTAAAAAAGTTTTGGAGAAAATTTTTAAAAAGTCTTTTAAACTGTTTTTCTATTAATGATTGTCAGTAAAATTTACTTTTTTTTTTTTTTTTTTTTTTTTTTTTTTTTTTTTTTTTTTGTTGTCCCAAGCAAATATTCTCTGAAATGTTTAAATCATTAAACCATGTTAACCATGTTGTTATTAATAATAACATGGTTATTATTAATAACCATGTTATTATTAATCCCTGACTATTTTCTTCTCATCCTATTTTATTTATTTATTTATTTTTTTTAATTGCTTTTCATCACAACCTATACCATAGTAACATCTTTCAATTAATGGATACAAGACAATGGCGAGTTATTTCCCCTGTTTTGCTACTGTAAAGTTCTCATGAGGAGCCATATTATTGATATCATCAGCCCTGCTACTATCATCCCAAATCTTAAAGAATAAATTTAATGAAATAAAAACTTCACATATCTCTAAATAAAGAAAGAGATTTATGGCAGTGAGTAAACAGCACGAGTCAGAAATAAAGAATAAGCTCTTGGTGAGATTCAAACTCATGTTGGTTTTGCCTAGGAAAGCCTGGTAAACGTCAAGCTGCTCTTACAACTTGAGCTACGATCTTCTTTGGCACCAGTATCAGTTGATAAAAAGCAAATTAAAAAAATCATGATGAAATAAAATAGTAGTCAGGGATTAACAGTAATGGTTGACAACACTTCATCTAATAAAAATAAGAAAATAAAAGATAAACAGGGTGTTTGTAAAAATATGCAACCTTTAAAAGGGAAATAACTCTTTAAAGGAAACTTTGGAGTTGGCTCCCTTAAATTTACAGCCAGCTGATACGCTTAGCTGAATTTTCAGTTGTGTATCAACTGGCTGTAAATTTAAAGGAGCCAACTCCAAAGTTTCTTTTAACGAGTTAGTTCCTTTTTAAATGTTGCATATTTTTACAAACACCCTGTATAACCATGTTGTTTACATACAATTTTTTTCTGAAATCCCTGCCTGGATTTCTTTTTATCGGAAAAAATACAACTTTTTGATAAGACCTGTTGTTCTAAACTTTCCACTCGAAAATTCTTAAAGGTAAAAAAAACATTTCTGAAAATGTAATGAAATCAATTGTTGAGAATTTCTATTCAAATTTAGTCAGCTTGCACAAAATCAGAAAGAATTTTACATCCCCCTCCCCCAAAAGATAGTACTATGGCAAAGCTGGGTTCGGACATAATATTTTTATCTTTTATCAAAATTTTATCTTCTATCTAAAAATGATTTGGAATTAGATCTGATTATTTCAAGTTGTTTTAATTTATCTTCTATTTTATAATTTTGATGCAATTAGAATAATGTTATTTCCTCTGACACTTTAATGTTGGTTTTCTAAATAACTTCCCAAAACATCTGTAAAAGCAAAATTAGATAAGTTTTTGTTTCAAAAGATAAAATATCATTAAAATGATGATAAAAGATAAAGGTAATAACTTTTAGTCTTTCACACACATTATGTCTGGACCCCTATAATACCATAGTACTTAAAACATGAAGTGTCTTTATTCACAAACGTTCTTTTGGTACTTCGTTATCTGTATGCCATTCATTGTGCTTCATTCCTCATTTCGCCTATCTCCACATCCATTCCACTTTAGTATGTTAACTCCTCAGGCAGCTATTCTTTACTATCAAACTGCAGAAATGCTTCTTAATGTTATTAAGGAGTATGTTGCTGATCTATTCAGATTGTTGGTGGGGTTACTCCACTGAAGAGTTGAATGCAGCTGGTTATCATCACTTATCAGTGAACCATCGATATAGTTTTGTCGACAAAACAGGAATTAAGACACACAAAAAGTGGAATGGACCTGAAGATCTGCATAAAGGAGAAACAAGGCGCAATGAGTGGCGTACAGGAAATGAGGAAGTACCTATTTTTCTTTCCTTTCATTTTGTCGTGTCATACATCAAGAAAAAGAACACTGTTCAAAACCTGCGACGTTGTTTACACAATTTTTGGCAACATTTGTTTCTGTAATAAAACTATTTGTTTCCGATTAATTTTTTAAAAACAATAATGTAAAGCTGTTAAGATACTTACAATATGAGATATGTTAAAAATGTCTTAGCTTCTTAAATTATGAATGCATTCTTATGTAACATTTTTTATTTTTTTTGTTTCAAGAATTGATTGAAAAAAAGTATGACATAGTGTGATGTAAAAAAGAAAAAAAATATTCCTTTTTCTTCGCCCATCCTTATGAATGCTTTAAACATTTTTCAGTTTGGTTGGAAAGAAAGTGATTTTGGCATTCATAGTACCTGTCGACGTTCATCACAGGTAAAAAAAAAAAAAGTAAAAACTAGATATATTATAGAAATATCTTGTTGAAAATTTTTGTTCATTGGAGTCATTTCAGTGTTTTTTTTTGTTTTTTTTTTCCAAGCCTTTTTATGTGTCTGCCTTGAGACAGAAAACCCCAAAATACTGTTTCTCTCCTCTCTCTCTCGTTCTCATTCCAATACCCTCTCCCTTTCTTTTTCTCATTCTCAATTTTTTTATACATCTGTTTTTTACACTCATTTTTTTCTTCAACCCCAACAAAAACACAACCTTTGCTTTTTTAAAAATAAAAATCTTTTACAAGTATTAATAAAACTGTCACCCTCTCTCCACAAAAAATAAGTTTAGTTAAATCATGTCTCTATTGAAATCAAAAGCATCTTAGCCTAAAACATTTAGAAATTGCCCCACTTTGTAATTATACCAAAAAGGTGGGGGCCAAAATATTGCAGGAGAGAAAGGTCCAACCTTTTCAAGATGACCCTCTCTTTCAAGTGAAATGGTGGAAGATCCTTATTTCACTTTTGTCAGTCAGGAATATTTATACTACAATCAATTTAACTGTTTTTGATTTTTACATCTTTTGTTAATTTTTCTTTTTTTTCTCTTTTTTTGAGTATAAATCATTTCCAAACCTGAAAATATCTTGAGCAGATTTTCTAAAATTTTTAGAATTGCTTCTTTATAAACATATGTGAAACGTTTCCTACAACCCAACCCCCTAAAAAGAAAACACTGGATACTCTGATAAAACAAAAATTTGGGTAAAGATTTGGTTTACTGAAGTAGTATATTTTTCTTTTGTATGTGTTTTGAATGAACATGACATTTTATTTCTTAGGGATATTTTTCATCTTTGAGAAAAATTTGAGTACACTATCGAGAAGCACTGAATTCTGTCTTTAAAAAAAAGCAACAACCGCTTTTGGATCGTCTTTGTAGAACAGTTTGAGAAAAATTAAGTTTTAAATGAATGCCTCCATACGGTTATTTAAACGGATAGAATACAAAAAATATTCACTTCACTAAGCCAATTCTTTACCAAAATTTGTTAAAAGATTTATAACTAAAATCTTCGTAGATATCTATTTTAAATATTTTATACATACACAACTAAAATTCGGAGGGGCAGATAACTCAGCAGAATTTTATCATGCACAAAATTTGCCTTAACACTGGTGATAAAAAGAAAATATCAATCGATGTGATAATTTGAAAAACAACATGGAAACTTTGATTAAAGGAAAGTAACTCAATCCTATTCGCTGGTTTAAAAGAAAAAGTACGGTTTTTGTTTTTGTTAATAAAAAATTTCCATTCTTACTGGCCTCCATACACGCACAACTAAAATTGTAAACAATCACTTGTATATAAATTCTCCAGGATAATGTGTCCGGATCAAAATCACTCAAACCTTTTTTTTTTTTTTTTTTTTTTTTT
>VCCN01001489.1:3385853-3403390 GCA_006491835.1 Architeuthis dux | reverse complement strand
CGGAGTGTGTAAGTGCAAAAATATGTATGTGTCTGTTACAGATTTATATGTACATTTATAATTCACACACACATGATTTAAAGCAGACATGATTTAAAACTTTCACCACAAACAAATATCTTTAAAACTGAACATGTAATTCTCTTTATATAAATTAAGAAGTCTACAGTTGAGGAGCCACCTCCTGCTCCAGAAGAAGTGACCAGACCTGAAGAACCGTCTGTAGAAATTGTAAGTGAGGTGAATCAGCAATCGCTGGAAGAGGCTGAGACCCAAAGACCTGAAGAAATTAACAATCAAAGAGAAATTCCTGACATCAATTTGAGGCAAATAACAAATCGGTACAAATAATTTCTTTATATTGTTTTGAAAGTAGAGTAGTTGCAATGAAAAGCAACTGAAATTAAGATGAAAGTAATACTAGTCAAAAATTAATAATGGATGCCAATGCTCCCAGGCCCATCGCTGACTAAGAAGTCTAAAGTTTAAACGTAAAAGATTTTTTTTTTTACCAAAATGGCTAAAAGATTTTCTCAAGTAATTTTATGTGCTTCCAATCAATAAGTCATTTACTTCTTATGGCCATTTTTTTAAAAACATTAAAAATTAATTTGATAGAAGGAAAAAGTCATAGAAAAAAAGTAATTTTTACTTTTTTTTTTAAATGACAGTATAATAAAATAATCAATCGCTTTTTGACTGTAATGCAATGACTGTTTGAGTTTTAGTAAAAAACGATTATTTTATTTTAATTTTTCTTATTAAAGCAAGTATTGTAAACCATTTTTATTAATTTTTGACTACTACTACTAATACATCATCCTAATTTTTAGTTTATTTAATCACAATTTCAGTATTGCTGTCATGGTAGTGTTAATTTTTTGGTTTTAGTAAAAAAAGCAATTGATTATTTTATTATTTCGTTTTTATTTAGACTAAGTATTGGAAACCATTTTTATTAATTTTTAACTACTATTTACCTTCATCTTAACTTTTAGTTGTTGCTTTAATTACAACTCAACTTGTGTTTAGTAAAAAAAGCTATTATAATTCGTTTCTTGTAAACCATTTTACACATTGTGATTTTTAAAAACCTACTAAAAATTAAGATGAGGGTAAATGGCAGTCAAAAATCAATAAAAATGGTTTACAATAATTAATTTAATAAAAAAAAAAATTTTTTAAATCGTCTTTTACTAAAACTCAAACAGCCATTGCCGTGCCAGCTTAGTACAATAATTTGTCTAAATAAAAACGAAATAATAAAATAATCGATTGCTTTTTTTACTAAAACCAAAAAGTGAACACTACCATGACAGCAATACTGAAATTGTGATTAAATAAACTAAAAATTAAAAATAAATGATGTAGTAGTAGTAGTAGTCAAAAGTCAATAAAAATGGTTTACAATACTTGATTTAATAAAAAAATTTAAAAAAATCGTTTTTTTACTAAAACTCAAACAGTCATTGCAATGCCAGCTTAGTATGAAAGTAAAAAAAATGTTAGCTTCTTTAGCGGTATCCTTATGATATTTTTGAGGGTTAAGTCGTCTTATTTTGCCGAATAACCTAATCAAAAATTAATAATGATTTTTTTTCTCTTTTCTTTCTGTTAGACAAGACCTAATCCCACCAGAATTTGAAAACACCACCGAGACTTTCTTCATTCAACCAAAGGATGGAAACTCACAGATGGTAGGTTTAATCAAAGTGAAAGTACTTATCAACTAGACCTTTAACCACCTTGTAGAGCAAGGATATTGAGCATTTTGAAAACATATCAGTGTCCTACCTTGTGGCTGGGATAGTTGTATATTTCCCACTGGGACTGATGGTGGGGTTTTTATGATTATCGTGAAATTAAATTTTTAGTATATCAGAAAGACATGTCCCTGTTTATTGAACATATAATATTCATAGCTATAATTATCAATAATTAATCACCACTACCCACAACACTGGTTTATTGCTGGGTTTAGGTTATTCATGTGTTCTGACATTTATATGTATCTATGTATCTATCTACGTATCCGGACTTCACCCAGCCCTAAGCGGTCATTGTAGAAACCTTAAATTTTGCACACACACTCCCCTCAATGAGTAGGGAAAATTTTTATTTTTGAAAATCCACCCCAAATTAGTTTTTAGGGGCGGGTTCAATATGCAATGTATGTTTATGCTAAATTGGTCACTAGTTTGTGCCTACTTGTTTTTTTGAAAATTCAGACCTTTTTTAGTGATGACAGCCCAACAAAAGGTGAGAGTAGTAACTTATTCATTGATCACCCCTTTTTCCAACTTTTTAATTGATCTGCCTCAACACACATATTTCCCTTGGAATACTAGTTCTTTCTCTTACATTTTATTATTATTTTTCTTCTTCCTCTTGTCATTATTATATTCAGAAGACATCACCCTCCCTGTTTATTGTACACATAATATCCATAGCTATAGTTATCAATAATTTTCTATGAAGACATCAGTGTTCAGTCAGGCAAATAAAAAACAGTTAGTTATGTCAGCGAGTTCAATCATTCTCACAAAAGATTTCATTTTTTATTGAACCAAGTTTTTCTTCATTTTTTCTTCATTTTTTCTGGGTTTTTTCTTTCACTTTTTATTCTTCTTTTTTCTTTTTCTTTATTTTCTTATTCTAATATCCCTTCTCTTTCTTCTACCTTCTGTTTTATTTCACTTTCTTCTTCTTTTCTTTATTTTTCTTATACTAATTTTTTTATTTCACCTTTTATTCTTCCTTCTGTTTTCTTTCAATTTTCTTCTTTTTTCTTCATCTTTCTTTTCTTTATTTTTCTTATACTAATTTTTTTATTTCGCTTTTTCTTCTTTTTTCTTCATTCTTTTTCGTTTTCTTTCTTCCGTTATTTTTCTTATTCTATTGTTTCTTCTTTTTCTTCGTTTTATTTCACTTTTTCTTTATTTTTTTTATTCTACTGTTCCTTCTTCCTTCTTTTTCTTTGTTTTATTTCACTTTTTATTCTTTTTATTTATTCTTTTTCTTTATTTTTCTACTATTCCTTCCCTTTTTTGTTATCTTTACTTCACTTTTTCTTGTGCATTTTCTTCATTTTTCTTTCTGTTTTCTCTATTTTTTCTTTCTGTTTTCTTCATTTTTTCTTTCTGTTTTCTCTATTTTTTCTTTCTGTTTTCTCTATTTTTTCTTTCTGTTTTCTCTTATTAAACCCAGTTTTCTGCCTTGTTACAACATAATTATTGTATCAAAGCATCGTGATTTGCTTACAATGAATAATGATTAGGATTTGTTCACGCTTGAGTACACAATCAATAAAGGTGCGTGACAGGACAAACTGTGTAGCGTTGCATTACCATCGTTATTCATAGGTAATTCAGTAATTCAGGTGCAGCTATAAAACAGGTTAAAGGAGGAAGCGGAGAGACAAAGGGCTATGCCA
Source organism: Architeuthis dux (assembly GCA_006491835.1). Taxonomy (NCBI): domain Eukaryota; kingdom Metazoa; phylum Mollusca; class Cephalopoda; order Oegopsida; family Architeuthidae; genus Architeuthis; species Architeuthis dux. Next base: position 3,399,957 of record VCCN01001489.1, on the reverse strand, counting down.
CAAGCATGTTGAACAAAACACACATCTGTTGAACAAAGGAGACCCACATTATCCATGTTGTAAAGCCATGACTAGTTCTATAACAATGGCTTTCTCCAGTACTGCTGTAGACAAAACTGTGCATGTTAAGCGAAAACAATGAAAGGTACCCACATGATATCAAGCGGAGAGTGGATACGCAAGGCAGAACATGGTAAGTAGAAGAATAAACATCTCGCTTTTATTCTGTATGGTGACTGACGAGAGGGACCCTGTTGTTTACAAAGACGTGACACGATTGAGATGCAGTGGAACGGAAGATGCAAAAATGTGTGTATATTTTAACTTAGTTCATCTCTATGTATAAGTGTTTTCGGACTGTTGTCCTCATCTCGGTTCATCTTTTGAATATTCCGGCTGTTGTACCCTACGGCCTTCTTCAGGTGGGTGTTGTAGAATAATGCTGGTTGTACATGTTCTGCCGACATGAGACGTCTCGTCGTTGGGTTGTACATTTACAGGGCTGAGTTATCTGTGTAGGTAAACAAAACATTTTGTCCATACCGGAGAAAGCGCTCTCCCACGTGGCTGGAGAGAAAGACGTCAAAATTCATTATTTTCAAGGAAAATATGAGTTTGTTTTGTTTCCGTTGATAGTGTCGAGGCGGGGCCGGTTCGTGGATCAGCTGTGTTATTGAATTCTGTTTTTCTGTTAAAATTCTAACGAGTGGTTTCTTTACTGAAGGACTGACAGTGATTGTAGGAGTTCAAATCAAGGCACACTGGTTTTCTTCCTCCCACTCTCTACCTGACCCTGAAGGGTAGGAGGGAAGCTCTTAGCTTGTTGACTCCTTGCTGTTCTCTTACCGATTGACTCTGACTGCCGGCTGATTTGAAATCACGGCCACCCTTAAACTACTCTGGTTGGTCGAAAGCATTTTTTTTGTTGTGACTTACGTTTAACCCGGTCAGTCGTTTGACCCAAATCCTAGCCCAGAGAAATTGATATGGCATTTTGGTGCAAGTGCCAATACTATCACCCCAAATTCAATTCTTCTAATAAGTGAACACACAAACTCACGACCAGAGTGTATCTCATTACGTGGAGTCATAAGTGTGGATGTTTCAGAAGGTGTCATAAAGATGATGCCATCGACGCGTGAAGACGGAATGTCTTCATTCCGCTGTCTAATTTTGGTTGGATGCCCATTCTCATTTAAATTAGATCTAATTCGAGACAAACAAACTCATCTGCTCATCAACACAAAGAAGCCTTTCTCTTTTCTGGTCTTTGATAATGCCTGCTACACTTGTAATACTCTCTTGCCACAACAGTGTGGCACGTCCCACCCTCTGGGAACGACCAGGGCCACAGAGAGTGGTGACAGGGCCCCTGGGCTGGAGGCACCTAGGGCCCCAAGCAAGATCCAGGATTAATTCTTTATGGGCCCTTGAACATGCATGAGCCCCTTGGGCACTTTCCTCTGCTGTTCCCCCCACCTCTCAGTGGGCCTGAGAACCACTGCTCTAACTCATCCTCACTGGGTCCCCTTCTTTATTTTTCATTGTCTTTTCGAGACCAATTAGATTAAAATTACCATTCAACCCACTTGAAAACACTTAACATTCCAATGCCAACCCCAGCTAAGAGCCACTTCAGAATCCAGGGTTCACCACTTAGACTTTATCGGCCATCCAACTTGCATTGTACCAACTCAACTTGTTGCCATGTGACCTAAATTTTGCTGGTTTGTTTATGCATCCTGAATTTCACATGGGAACACAAATACATTTTCCGGACAACAATGATGCAAAATACCTTGCACCTTGTTTGAAGTGGTTGTCATGATTATTTTATAACTTTGGTGGAAGATATTGTATTAGGTTGTCCAGAAAGTAATGGTGTTTTTAAAGTATCAAAGATTAAAATGGAAAAAAAAGGTGATAGATAAGAGGTTTAATCCAAGTAGTTTCCAAGTGACGGATACACCTTTCCCAACCTTTCCCAACATTTTACAAGGTGATTTATGTCCTTACAGTAAAAATCAATATCCCTAGACTCAATAAACACTCTAAAAGCTTTTCCTGCAGCTGCTTAGTTTTGGAACTCTTTATTCCTTATAAATTTGTCAAAATGTTTGCAAAATGAAATTTTGTAGGAGAAAGATCAGGAGAATAAGGTGGATGAAGCAAAACTTTGATTCCCAAATTGTTTAATTTTGTAAGTATCACTTTTGAGACATGTCGAACAGATCTCATAAGGCCAATCTGTCTGGCCTTCTATCAGTCTTTTTCCCATTGCACGCAAATGAGTACAAACGCTTGATTTGCTTGTTCCCACCGATGATCGAGGTTTGTTATTTATTCATTCTTATTCCACTCATTTTTGATGCCGCTACTCCTCCTGCAGTTTTCGAGATATCAACCCCATTCTAACGCTAATAGGTGCATCTTAATGTGGTGTATTGCGCTTATATACAGTTTTGAAAAAAGTTAATTTTTTAAGGTTGGGGTTCTATTTACAATGTAACTATAATGCTAAACCGGACCCTTACTTTGAGTTTTGAAGTATTCGGTTACTTCCCTTGTGAAGGTTGTAACATATTTTTCACTTGTAATCTTTCGTGTTTTCGTTAAGGTTTAGGGGAGAGGGTAGGCTGTGGCACAATCACACTTGCAGTTCCTTCAGGAAATGCTGGCTCTAGTTTTAAGTTAATTCTAATTTTGGGTAATTTATTTTTACTGCCAGCTTCTATTGGTTCTCTAAGTCTGTCATCATCAAAGGATCGCATCCATTGTCTCTCATCTCCTCACCAAAACCTCTGAAACTAGCGCTGTACCGTGCAAACAGGAACCAATCCTTGACTAAATGTTTGGTTGATGCCTTGTGCAGTTTCAGATGCTTTCTTCCAAAGTCTGTATTCATAAAGAAAAATCATACAAAATACCTTTTGTCTATGCTGTTGCTAGGGGCAGATAACTCCTACCTGAAAAGAGAAGGGCAATAGTAAAATGTGAAAACTTGTAAATGTACATCTGCTCTATGTATAATGACATGTTATACTCTATTTGTATCAGGCAAATTACTTTTTTGATGAGTGTCAAGATAAGAAAATTACTTTCTGGACAACCTATCAAGGTCTTGTAAGTATGGGCTTTGATGATATTACAGATTTCCCTCGCTATGCAAAAGTAGAGCATTACTATGAAACCTTTGGTAAGCCGAAATGGTGTAAAGCTAAGAAACGATTACCATTAATTTATATGGGGAAAACCTTTTAGCGTTCCAAGACCCCAAAAATAACTTTCTCCTATATTTGCCAGTTTTAGACTAAGCTAGTGGCAGGTCTATGGTTGGTGTCACCAGGGGCAGTAACTCATGGTGTCACCCCTCCTCCAGAACTTGTTCTCTACCCAGGATATCTAGAATTTTGGTGATCTTTTTGTACTAATTCTCCCATATTATTGAATGTGATGGCATAAGCATATATTTACTAACAATTTTATTCATCTTTATTTTTTATTTTTTCAGTTCTGACTTTGTGAAATAATATGAAGAAAATAAGTATGGGTACCATGAAAATGTTTTTATTCAGTATCTTTAAAAAAAAAAACTATACAATAAAACTAGAAAGCACACAGAGAGCGCATAGTCTGCCAACGTCATTATCAGGGAGAGTAATTGTGTATGGATCCGCCCTCAAATGTAATCACTTCTTCCATTGCCCACCCTACCACAAAATGTCATTGAGATTCACTGACAGGCAGATCTTTCATTAGAAAAAAGAATTACCAAGAAATTATATGAAAATCTTTTAGGCAGTCATCTTGGTGTCACCCCCTCTGATGGTGTCACTCGGGGTGGCCCCCTCCGCCTCGGTACACCACTGGGCTAAGCATAACATCCTTACAAGCTCTCTTAGGCTTTTCTGATACCTTAGGACACATCTTGCTAAAAGGAATGCACAAAATGAATTGATATAAAGCACAGATGCTCACAGACACAGTTTTCCTCTCCCACTTTACTTTCTTCTTCCTTCCTGTTTTCTTTATTTCTCTTCTCATCCCATTTTTTTTAGATGCGTCCATGCATCTCTATAAGACACTTTTCGGTCGGTCGGTCTGTGGTTCCTAATATGCTAAATATCAATTTTCTCAGACATATCATGTTGGATTGGTATGAAACTTGTTCCAGACCTTGGGGTGAACCATCCTCAACTTCCTCCTGATATTACTACCATGAATGTGACGCATCATTGAACTTATGTTTCTTCTTCTTTATCTTATCTCATTCACTGCTGCCCTGAAGAGTGCAACATACAGCACAACAAAGTAACCAGATCCTTTGCTCAGTGACGCAAGGCAGAAACTGAGTCTAGTGCATTACCACAGCTATTTATATTGCTTTATATAAAACCATTGAATGAACGCACATGTGTGTCAGAAGGAATTACCAACAAGCCACAAGATACACATGACCCACATATGTGGTCTTGTGCCAGACTAAGCTAAGCTTAGTAAACATCCTGAATTTATCAGTTTCTTAAAGAAATTTAATTAGTATGATTGCGCATGCTTCGTCTATGTATTTTTATTGTCAAACTCCAGGACAAAGTCAGGCTTGACTTTACTTTCCTATGTAACAAGAACAAGAACAATCCTCACCAAAAATAGGAGAGTAAACCGATATGTAAAATCCCCATTCCTCTACCGTGATTTGAACTCATGATCTAGTCTGGTATATTACCACCTGCACTAAACAGACAAATCTTACATACCTCCAATATTTATAGTAGAATTACGCAAGGAAGTAGAAGTAGGAGCAGAGTTTGACTCTGGAGCAGACGGGCTTGTTATTTATTCATTCTTATTCCACTCATTTTTGGTGCCGCTACTCCTCCTGCAGTTTTCGAGATATCAACACCATTCTAACACTAATAGGTGCATCTTAATGTGGTGTATTGCGCTTATATACAGTTTTGAAAAAAGTTAATTTTTTAAAGTGGGGGTTCTATTTACAATATGACTATAATGCTAAACCGGACCCTTACTTTCCGCCATTCATACAGTTTTTAAGTATTCGGTTACTTCCCTTGTGAAGGTTGTAACATATTTTTCACTTGTAATCTTTTGTGTTTTCGTTAAGGTTTAGGGGAGAGGGTAGGCTGTGGCACAATCACACTTGCAGTTCCTTCAGGAAATGCTGGCTCTAGTTTTAAGTTAATTCTAGTTTTGGGTAATTTATTTTTACTGCCAGATGCCCACCTTCAAGTCAAAATCTTCTTTTTTTTTCAGAATTTTGAGTTTGGTTACCTTCCACCTGCAATGTTTTTACCTGAACAAAGTTACATTTCTCGAAGGGCATACCAAATGTTCAGTAAATACCACGATTACATCGACAACATTGATAAACTTCTGGATCACACGCTCAGCAACATCATCATTAACAATACCCACAATCCGGAAGATAAAGCTGCCAAGACGACTGACCAAGACGTGCCTCCAGAAGATGCCCAAGTCAAATCCCTCATCAGATATCTCCTAAGTGACCCAATGCAAATGGAGATGGATCGATTTCTAGCAGATATCTAAATAAATCAAACGTTACTATTTATTTTAGATATGCCTGAGTTTTTTTATTGCCTGAAGAAATACAGGTCGGAATACATCTCAAGTTTTGGTTCATAATAATAACTAGCAGGGTTACCCCCATGTTGCCTGGGGGAAAATAATTTCAAATATAAAAACACAGGAAAAAAGAGCCCTCAAACATTTATGCTGTTTTCTATAGTTTTGAGAAGGGTCATTAATATTCAAATGGTTCTTCGGACGATTGAACTCCTTCTTGTTATGTGGCTTCCACTTCTCAACAAGCCTAAACCCGACAGGACAAAGACACAGAAACACCCGGGCCATACGCTATAAGGGCTACGCTCCCTTTAAACATAATTTCTGTTTAACCCATCACACTCGGATTTTACACCTGAAGAAGGCCGAAGAATGGATCGGCCGAAACGTTGTGATTACAACACAAATAACAAGGAGTTCAATCGTCCAAAGAACCATTTGAATATTTACGCTGTTGTCTGCTTTCGTAATAAGGAAAGAAAGAAAACCATTCTCTTAAGGATGGGAGAGAATTTAGGAAGAAGCTTTGTTTATTTACATCACAATCGAATAATGAAGTTAACTTAGAATCTGATCGAAAATAGTGAAAAAATTCATTTAAAATGTCTACACTGTTTTAGAAAAAAGTTACTAATAAAAATTAAAAACATTTACACTATTGTGTGCTTTCATAAGAAAGAAAGAAAAAATACATAGAAAATTGCGAAGAGAGAATCCTAAGGAAGAAAAACCTGTGTTTTTGTTACTTGACAATTAAATAATGAAATAGATTTTAACTTAGAAACTGATCGCAAATAGTATAAAGACTCATTTAAAAATTCTACACTGTATAAAAAAATCTACTTTAATAAGAAATTTCCAAACAAACAAAAACCAAAAAACATTCGTCTGCTTATGTAATAACGAAAGAAAGACAATACAACATGCGTTGAAGAATACGAATAGCGAATAAATAAGCCAGTGTAGTTGGGCTGGGATTAAACTACTAAGAAAAATGGTAGTTAAATTTGGTATGTCCGATATCAGAATAAAGATTATTTAAAAAAATATTGATATTCTCGGATGTGACCGTCTTTTCACTTAGGTTGTTCCATGATTTTGCTACTCTTGCCGAGAGGAAATCTTTTCTAACACCGGTGGAAGTCTGAATTTGTAGATTATGGCTATGGCCTCTGGTTTTACTGCACATAGATGAAGTCAGCATTTTCTTATCAGGGCATTTTGAGCAGTGAACATCAGTATCAACTCTATGTATGTTGTTCCGGATTCTATAGATCTCTAGTAGGTCAGCACGTTTTCTTCTGTATTCAAGCGTCTTTAGATTAAGTTGTTTTAATCGTTCAGTGTGGGATATATCTCCCAATCCCGGAATGATTTTGGTGGCTCACCTCTGAACTCTTTCTATTTAGACGAACATTAAATAATGAATCAGATTCCATCTTCCCCCCAAAAAAACTTTCAGAAGTGTTTTCTTTTTATTTGTTTCACTTTGGTATAATAAGTATTGTAGATGATTAATTCTATTTTTTTTTACAGCATTTACAAGGTGATTGTACATTTTTTTACAGCATTTACAATTAATTAAAAAACTTTTAAATTTTTCACCTCTCACCAGGCGGAAATTATATAATTTTCGCCGGGTGAGAAAAGAATAACTGATTTAAAGGGAAAAGAACTTGCATGTTTGAATTTACACTGACACCTGTCTGGACTTGTTTTTTTCGTATGAATATTCTACAAAACCGAACATTTTTGCTACAAATAATCCCCTAGTTATGGGTAAAAGGGCACGGTAGAAATGGCACAGGTAAAAATGGCACAAGTGGAAAAATATGGAAAAAAATGGCACAACTAAAATAAATAGTTTATTAAAAACAAATATCAACTGAAAATCATATATTAATCATTCAGACATAATTGAATCAAATTTATACTGTTACAAAAATAGTTTATAAAAATAAATATCAACTCAACTGAAAATCATGTATTAACAATAACATTGTTTTCATAAATAGTATAAACTTTGATAAATTCTCGTTTTAAAAGTTATATTTTTGTTTTGAAAACGACCTTAAGGTACAATCGAAATTATTAAACAATGCTTGAAGGTTTAATTTTAATTTCATTATTGCGTTAAAAAGGAGCTAGATCTAGCTCCAAAATAGCTAAATTGGCACCACTGCGGCTATATCGATGTAAACCTAATTGTTCAATCTTATACCGTGTTTGAATATATATCCTTAAATGAAGAGTATAAATTTGATTCAGTTATGGCTGAACAATATTAATACATGATTTTCAGTTGATATTTATTTTTAATAAACTATTTTAGTTTTTTTATTTTAATTCTGTAATTAAAAATTTTCCAAAAATGAATTCAATGAAAATTAGTTAATTTGATGAATACGTAACTCAATTTTGAAAAAAGATTACTTACTTTTTACTTTTATAGTAAAAAACAGGTCTGGTTAGTCACTCATTAGAAACTGTCACGTGACCAATGTCTTTTGGCAGCATGCCGTGTTGGGGGTGATCAATTAAAACATTGAAAAAAGGGGTGATCAATGAATAAATTACTTCACTAAAAGTTTGATTTTTCAAAAAACAAGTGTGAACATTGCTGGACACAAATTAAGGAACCAGTTTAGCATAAACTTACATTGTAAATTGAACCCCCCCCCCACTAAAAACCTATGGGGGGGGGTAAAAAAACCCTGTTTTTTCTAGACATAATAAGGAGTAAACGTTTAAATTTTCAACCCTCTAGCTCAACACATACATAGCCAGCCAGAGTTACTTGGAAACTGAAGAAACCTATGTTGACAGTTTTGGTTGCCGGTTTCTAATACATTTGTTTATAGCGGGTGTCTGTTATCTGTCAATTCAATTCAAAGGTCAAGTGGGTACTGAATCAGCTTTTCTTACCCATAAGTGCTAAAAGCCTATTGACCCTCGCGCTGGTTTGGTGACCTCCTGTTGAGCTTTGCATGCACTCGTTTCTCTCTCACTTTTAAAGTATCTTAACAAGTTACAGCTTTTCGGTTTTCTTTGAATCTTATTTTTAAGAAAACATGACCAAGAACTGCGTGTATAATATTCCATGCAGTTGTGGCAGAGAATACTAGGGCCATAAAAAGAAGACTTGAGGCACACCAAAAAGCTGTAATGTGTGTAGACACTTCAAAATTTGGTATGGCTGATCATGCACACCGACCATTATGAAATGAAGTCAAAATAATATACAAGGAAGAATTGGTGAATAAGTTGGTTGAAGGCATCTGCTGACATACTATGCACAGATAACTCAATCAGCAGACCAAGTATAAACATAAATAGCTTGTGGCAATCATTGATCAGGAAGGGATTATGTGAACGTGGCCCGAGAGAAACGAGTGTGTGCAAAGCTCAACGGGAGGTCACTTAACCAATCCTCAAAATACAGAGACATAAAAACCGGATGTGACGTGTATATGCATGGAACCAGATTTGACATTCCAGAACAAAACAGAAATCTGAGGAAGGCTGGAGGGTTCGCAGTCGAAACATTGTGAAAAATAAACAACAAAGACAAGTTAAATAGTTTGACTAAACCACATACAATAACTTATACAGGTATACCTTTATTAGTATACTAAATGTACTATAAAATAGTCTTTTTAGACAGCAGTTAATTGCGTCAGTAAGCCAGCTTCAGTTTAGTTTGGGTGGAATTAAACTAATAAGAATAAAGGTTATTTTAAAAAATATTGATATTCTCGGACGTGACTGTCTTTTCACTTAGGCTGTTCCATTCTTGCAAGAAGAAATTTTTTCTAACACCAGTGGAGGTCTGGATTTGTAGTTTATGGCTGTGTCCTCTAGTTTTACTGTAGATAGATGAAGTCAGCATTTTCTTATCAACGTCAGTATCCACTCTATATATGTTGTTCCGGATTCTATAATTATTAGTGTGGTTAATTTGTTCCAAAACTTTCCGTACTGTTCAAAAAGGCCACTGTTCAACTCTTATTATAATGTAGTGTTGTTTTTTTTTCTCCAGCTTATACTTAGTTACATTAATTTGTACAGCAATACCTTAACAGTACTATAACCAAACCTACACTAATCAAAGTATTCCTGTAGTTATTACCATTGCAAAATGTTGAAGTAAGGGCGATAATCAAACAAGAATAACCACCCTTGATAAAAACTCTAGAAAAAGAATTTTGTTTTATTTGTGAAATTACAATGAAGCATTAGAAACACGGACGTCACTCACAGCAATAGTTCACAATGCTGTTCTTGCAGACCATTCATAGAGTAGTTAGTTCGATCCTAACTGGACGCCTCATTTTTGTGGCCTTGTGCCACTATCAGTTAAGTTTAGCAAATTTCTAAAACCAATTTTGTATTATCATTTTAAAATTTAAAACAAATTCTCAAGCATATGGAAGCAGCTGACAAGGTATCTTGCTAGAAATGTCTTTGTCCTGGGTCTTCTAAATCTGACAATGAATCAGATAGTGATTCAAAACATTTCATAGATGGTGATGACGGCAGTGAAAGCAATGATTATACTAGAGTGGCTGATGAAATGATTGATTGATTGATTTGTTTAGCGGCATATCAACCCTTGATGGGTCATTTAATGCCGAAATCAGTTTATAATCCCAAAAATAGTGTCTTGCGACTATGGTAAATGGTTATTATTTTTTTTAATTAGAGTCTTGCGACTTTGGTAAACGGTTATTTAAAAAAGAATTTTTTAATTAGAGTCTTGCGACTTTGGTGAACGGTTATTTTTTTTAATTAGAGGCTTGCGACTTTGGTGGCGCCTGTTTGGGGGGGGGTCTTACCCCTCTGCAGGGCATGCAGTCAGCGTATTCTAGGCTCCAGCCGACAAGGCCGGCTGATGAAATATTTCACTGGTATGACATCACATGAAAATATCCTGGTTCTAAGTACTGGCCTCGCCCTGCTATAACATCCCGTTATAACACGGTTTGCAATATAACGCGGATAGATGTTGTTATGATGCATCCTTGACCATGTCTTGAATTCAGATCATATATAAGAAATAATTAGTCCGACATCTAATACATGAACTGAGAATGAGGCTGTGAAAGATAACTTTATCAAGTTTTATGAATAAGGAAAGATAATGAACATTAATAATGCGACAGATGGTGAACTATAAAATAAAAAAATATTAATATAGCTCCAAAATAGCTAGATCTAGGCCACAAGGTGCTAGATCTAGCTACAAAAAAGATAAATATAGCTCTAAAATAGCTAGATCTAGGCCACAAGGTGCTAGATCTAGCTACAAAAAAGATAAATATAGCTCCAAAATAGCTAGATCTAGGCCACAAGGTGCTAGATCTAGCTACAAAAAATATTAATATAGCTCCAAAATAGTTAGATCTAGGCCACAAGGTGCTAGATCTAGCTACAAAAAAGATAAATATAGCTCCAAAATAGCTAGATCTAGCTACAAAAAAGATAAATATAGCTCCAAAATAGCTAGATCTAGGCCACAAGGTGCTAGATCTAGCTACAAAAAAGATAAATATAGCTCTAAAATAGCTAAAACCCTGGTTATCGCAGCTCGGTTATAATGCGGTTGGCTTTCTTGGACCCCAATACCCACATTATAATAGGGGATGCCTGTAGTTAAGTTGTCTGAATTTCTTAGCTGCATGCTGCCTCTCTTGTGCCATACTTAGTGAGAGCGAGTGTGTGTAGTAAATAAGTAAATAAATGGAGCCTCAAGAAAAAAAAAAAAAAAAAATGAAAATTATCAATTGTTTATTTAAAAAGAAATAACATTAAAAAGAAATAACTTTAAAAAGAAATAACTTTAAACAGAAATAACTTTAAACAGAAGAAAAACTGGTCTGGTTAGTCACTCAATAGAAAATGTCACGTGACCAACGTCTTTTGGTAGCATGCCGTGTTGGGGGAAAAATTGGAAAAGGGGGTGATAAAGTTACTGCTCGGATTTTGTTGGGCAGTGATCACTAAAAACGTCTGAACTTTCAAAAAACAAGTGAGAATGTTGCTGGACACCAACTAATTGCGTGATTCACGACTGGAATATAGGTGATAAGTCACTAATACACTCAATTCCATTTCTAAAAGAATTTAATATTAAGATCCAAGGAAATGAATGTGCTTTTATTTTACAAAGATATATCGCCAAATCACATTGTTTCCTTGCAAATGCTTTGTGGTTCGTTGCCTGGTTGTGTGGGACTCCTGGCTTACAAGACCAGTACACTAACCACTTCACAATTCCTTTGTAGGTCAAAGCTTTTCGATGACTTTCTATTTTAGATATTTTCCTTCCTCTCACACACAAACAATTTACTTACTCCTCACCTATTTTCCTTGAAGAAAGAAAAATCAATGTCACTCCAATAACTTAGAATTTCTGTCAGCAATTCTAGTCCAATGTTATTTGACATAAGACAGGTGTCACCTGTTTGTATAAACAGGCGGGTGACAGGATTAACGCAGGGTTGCCAAATTAGCCATTTTTCGGCTGATGCTTTTTCCTAATTTAGCCAATAAAAATCTATGATAGCCGATTAAATCTGGTAAGTTTAATAAAAATAAATGTTCAATTTTTATTAATAATTTGTTCTGGAGTCTTAGTATCTCGTTATTTTAAATCACTTTAAATGAGTATATATAGAGAGAGAAATAGGAGGATAGTTGAATTCCACAAAAAGGGTCCAATAAATTTCAGAAAAAAGGTAAAAAGTAAGGAACAGCCATACTTGTTGGAAGTTTTTAGGTATTTAATAATATCTGATATTATATAGAATAAGATGTTAGGTTATCCGGCTCAACAGGTTTGATCTTTCCTTCATGAGGTTTGAACATATATATATGATAATTATAATGACATTTATTAGTGAGAGCCTATATCTGCCCGGCACCGGTGTGAGCGACTGCTAAACGAGCGGTCTAAACCGTAAATGTGAATAAAGAAACAAACTCTGTGCAGGGATCGAACCCGCATCCACCTTGGAAGCCCCCTTATAAGCAGGTGCTGCTCTACCGACTGAGCTAATGAAGGTCAGATGGTAGGCAGGAGTCTTTTATCCTACACTTTATTGGCTTCTCCATTCTCACGTTCGTATTTTAGGCACAAATATAATGTGGCTCTCTTATGTCGACAGTATGAAATCAAATGATGGATAATTATAATGATATTTATTATTTATTATCATAAATTTATTATCATATTCTGTCGGATATAAAATTATCCATCATTTGATTTCACACTGTGGACATCAGAGTCCGGTTGAAGTCCCAAACCTAGCATCTTATTCCATATAATATCGGATATTATTAAAACACCTAAAAACTCCCAACCAGTGTAGCTTTTTCTTACTTTTTACATTTTTCCTGTTTTCTAGTTAGAAAATCACACTGTTGATTATCTAACTAGAATTGAAGGAATCTCTGTGTATGTGCATGTGTGTGTGCACCGCGATTATCGACAACTGACCGTTGTACGAAGTTGAAATTCACCAGATATATTAGTCAGCACAAAAAGCAATGCAGTGTTGAGTTTGAAGTTTTTTGGATCAGCGGAGAAATCTAATGAAAATAAATTAAAACATGACAGATTATAGATCTTTTATCTAAAATTATAAGTCTCTAGTCACAGGAACATGGGATCTCCACTACTCCCCCTACTGAATCCGGCACTAAATGACCTACCAAGGGTCGATGTGCCGTTAAACAAAACAATCAATCAATCTAAAATTATAGATCTAAATTTAGATATAAAATATATAGATTGACAATAGATCTAAATTTAGATATAAAATATCTAAATTGGCAACACTGAAGAGAAATAACCAAAATATTTCAAAGCCATGGTTTTGTACGACAGACAGAAAATCATTTTACATGACAATTATGGCAAACTGTTCCACACACCATAAAGTCTGGCCCCTTCCAAACATGCACCTTTGGAACAGTAGATTTGCAATAGTGTAAATATTCTAGGCCAAGTATTTGCAGGTGATCATAAACAGGTTTCTTGCTGGTTATAAATGAGTGAGTTCCCGTTTGCCAATGACTGTGCCCTCAATGCTGCCTCCGGGGCTGACATGCAGTTTAGTGTTGATAGGTTCTCTGGGGATTGCAACTAAAGTGATGCACCAGCTGGGTCTGGGAAGCCATACGTCAAACCCAACATCACCATCAATGGGAAGCGACTGAATGCGGTGGACAGGTTTGTAGCAGAGTTGTCCCCCGTGATTAAGGGTTGGTTCCCTGATTCCACACACGGCCTCATAACAACGGCCAATGAGTGGCCAGCAATTAATCACGTGACAGGTGCGAGATTTGAATCCGCCTCCTTTTTCTCCAATCTTCGCAACAAAGGGACGTGTTTTTCACAGTTCTGTTCCAACCTGAATTCTGCCCATCCGACATATGTGGGACGGGCAGAGGTCCCCAGAACAAAGTAAGCCAATACCATTTACACGCATTTTTG
>VCCN01001489.1:3360786-3384084 GCA_006491835.1 Architeuthis dux | reverse complement strand
AAAACCTTTTGGCATTCATAGAACTGTCGACTTTCATTGCAGATAAAAACAAATATTATTATTGACTTTTCTATAGTGTTGAGAAGGTTCATTATCATTCAAATAGTTCTTCGGACAATTGAACTCTTTCTTGTTGTTTGTGCTGTTAATACAATGTTTTGGCTGATCCATTCTTCGGCTTTCTTCAGGTGTAATATCCAAGTGTGATGGGGTAAACAGAAGATTTTTTTAATTTCAAAGGGGGTAACCCTTATAACGCAGGATTTGGGTGTTTCTTTGTCCCTGTTTTGTCGGTTTGGGTCTGTTCAGTAGCGGAAGCCACATCGGGTTGAACTCGACACTTGTTTGACTAATGCATTTAGTCGACATGTTGATAGATAAAAATCAAAGAGGCAGCTCATATCAACATGCATTAGTCAGATTAATTAATAAAATATTGTTTAGCCGAAATTAAAACAAAAACATGGTTTTTCTTTAAAGATGTCATATAATGTAATTTTTTTTTAATTTCAAAGAGAAAAATTATCCAAGAATTTAAAGTGTTAGTTTTCTTGCTTCAATTTTTCTTCATCATTGGTGACTCTAAAATTTGTCCGGAACGACTGGGGCTAAATACCCACGCCCGAAGCCTGGAGGATGGTAAATTTCCTCCCAGACACACGCACCTCCACCAAAAACCCTTAATGAAAGCACAAGAAAATCATCATTAAAATATCAAAGAATCCTCACAACCATCAAAAATGGATTGCATCATAACGACTGATTTGACCGATCACGGCTAAAGAAGCTAACATTTTTTTTGCTTTTGTAATAAGCTGAAACGACAATGACTGTTTGAGTTTTAGTAAAAAAAAGTTTATTTATTTTTTATTAAATCAAGTATTGTAAACCATTTTTATTAATTTTTGACCACTATTTACATTAATCCTAATTTTTAGTTTGTTTAATCACAATTTCAGTAAGGCTGGCACGGCAATGTTATTGTTTTATTCGTTTATTGTAAACTATTTTACACATTGTGATTTTTTTAAAAAATACTAAAAATTGACATGAGGATAAATAGCAGTCAAAAATTTAAAAAAATAGTTTACAATACTTAATTTAATAAAAAAAAATGTTTTTTTTACTAAAACAGTCATTGCTGGCACAGTTCAGTACGAAAATTTAAAAAATGTTAGCTTCTTTAGTGGTGATCAGTCAAATCAGTTCTTATGATGCAATCCATTTTTGACGGTTATGTCGTACTACTCTGCCTTAATAGGCAATATTTTCTGTAGAATAAAAATATATAAATCTATCCAATGATTTTTCCGTCTCTAAGATTTAGTTTAATTTAATCCCGTCTCTAATATTTTATTTAATATTCAATTAAATAATTTAGTATTAATGCTATCCATCCTTATACATTTAGGTGTATTTAGGCTTTTATGCCCTACCTTAGTTGATTTTGCCAATGATTGGTTCAGCTGGCAACATGTTTCGAAAAAATGCCACGATTTATTTTTTTAATCTCTTCAGCAAATCGACACTAGATAAAAACGGAATAAAATCAAAAATCACATGTCAAGCGTAAGACATGAATAATATTATTTTGTATATTTAAATAATAAGTTATCCCCCTTTCTGCTGGAAAGGGAATATGTTCCGTAATCACTCCGGGTTGCCAGATTGCTGGAGACGTTTCTGGCCAAAAACACGCCAAAAAAGGGCCAAATGTAAAAATTGTTTATTAAACATTGCAATACTGGAGTACACATCAAACATAATTTATCAACTTACCTCAATGAATTCTATATTTCAAAGTCGTAAAACACAGGGTCCCCAAACTTTTTAGACCATCGACCCATTCATCATGCAATCATTGACCCCCCACCCCAAACATGTACACAAAATACTAATAGTACTATTAATAATAATTAAGTAGACATGCAGATTAGACATGGTTTTATTTCATTTCAGTTTTTTCATTTCTTTTTTCAAATTAAAAAAAAGGGGAAAATAAATATGGCAAAATCAAAAAGTTCATGGCCAAATGCTTTTCAAAAAACCAAGAGTTGACAAATTTGGCCACAAAATGACAAACCTGTCGGTAATTGGGAAGTTGTGAAGGTGACGTAATGAAGCAAGGGCATGTAACTCTGACACCATAAAAAAAGCTAATTCTTTCTTTCGTCTTATCACCTTTATTGCTGTATTTCTATTTTTAACACAACGTGTTCTTTTATTTTTAACCATCCGAGCGTAGATAACATAACGACTATTTATTTTCATCTTATCAGCTTTATGACTGCGATACGATTTGTTACACTAATTGACTTTGAATAAGAATAACTTACTAAACAAAACAAACATTCCTTTAAAAACGAAATTGTGTTGACCAAACATTTTACACCAACATTAATAATAATAAAAAATAAGGCATAAGGGATTCAATTTTGAAATTGGAGACTACAGAGAAAATTTTCCAGAATGAGAGAATTAAGTTGGAGTGAGATAAAAAAATCTTTAAAAAAATGTTCAGAGACAAGTTGAGACAAGCAACTAAGTTAGTACCGGAATTAAAAAGAATGAGTTATGAGGATAGGTTAACTTAAAAGAGTTAGAGAATAGGAGGGATCGGGGAGACTTATGCATGGTTTAGAACTATTAAACCTTACTAGAAGGGGGTGCAAGGGACTGAGAGGCCACACATATACGGTAAGAGTAAATTGAATATCAGAAAATTATTTTTTAGCAATAGAGTGGTAGGACTTTGAAATAGATTACCGGAATATGTAGTGCTATCAACAGATGAAAATGATTTTAAGAAAAATTATGATGTTTATTACACCACCGCAGATATTGTGTAAATATTTACTAAATATAATTGTTAGGATGTGTGCTTGTATATACAAATTGTATATCCCCCCCCCCCACTAAAATAAATGATGAAATGATTTTATAAGGATAGACTAGAGAATTTAGGTATCACTACTTTGTTTGAGACAAGGAGGAGGGCAAGAGGAAGCTTAATCGAAACTTTCAAGATATTAAAATGTTTTTACAAATTACGGAATTCTAATGTTTAATAAATCAGATAGGACGGCAAATTTACTAGCTAGGTCCATTGCAAAAACAAATTGATTTTTTCTCCCAAAGAATTTTGAAATACTGGAATTGGAATAGTTTATCATCTTATGTAAAAAAATAGTACAAGTATAAATAATTTTAAGAATAACTTAGCTAAATGTAGATCATCTGGGATAGAGAATAAATTAATAGGGCAATTTTTGGAGTTTATCAGTTGAAATATTTAGAAGAATTTGGGGGGGGGGGATAAATAAATAAAATGTGCCTGGTAAATGTTTTTCTTTACTGATAAGCTAGTTTGTATTTTGTTTTATTAAGTATCATCCATTTTTATCATTAGAATTAATGTGTATTAAAAGTACTATCCCTAAACTTAAAAATACTAACATTAACCCGACAGCGGACATTTTAAAACGGGAAAGGAAACAAACGGAGATGACATAGAGGCATTTTTATTTAATAAATTATTAACTATTACACCTTATGAAAAAAAGAAACTAATTTCTCGCGCCTAAGAGCTGTTAGGAAAATTTCAGCTTTTGGTTCTATACATATAAAAGCCGCATTTGCAAATGTTCGTTTGGTTGTCTGTAGTGTCTGCTAGCTGAGAGCCTACAACTCATAATGGACTGGTCCAAATGAGATAGATTGTACAACGAATAATAGAATTAAAAAGTTGAAAAATGAGACATGCCCTTCCCATATCAAAAAAGTTGCAGGATTGAAGGTTGCTATAAAGATGGAGGGAAAGATGATATAAAAGGGGAGAAGCAGTTAATTAAACCGTGGTTGAATGAGAATGTAGATGGCTTCTCGATTTGAAAGTAGCGGTTGAAATTGTAGAATGAGAGTATTGCTGTTGTGGTGAGCAGTCGCCATAGTAGTAGTAGCCAGTTGTAAGTAATAGTGGCAGTTATTCCACTTGGGTGGTAGGAGGAAGAAAGTAGGTCACGTGGTCAAAAATGAGGAAGAAGATGAAATCCGGCCATATTGGATTTTGGCGGGCAAATACGAAACACAAGAAACAATCATTGTAAAAATGTATAATGAATGATAGAAATGAAATGTTACATTTAATAAACAAGAAATGAAAAGAGGTACAATTAAAAGGAGATACATATATGTATGCTAATAAATGAAAGATCGTACGATGTTTAAGAGAGATTGTTGTGAGTGCAGAATGAAGAGTGAAGGTAAGTAGTTTCTGTTGTGAGCCGGTTTTTACATACCGAAATGGATTTGCCTGTAATAGAGACGTTATTTAATGTACTGTGATATCTGGTGATAGATGCACTGAAAGATATGTTTATCGAGGCAAAGAAATTGGTTAAGAACGAAAAAGGCATATGACAGAAAGGAAAAATATACCGGTATAGAAAAGGATAGTTTCTAAACAGGAAGAAATTTAAGACTTTTAGTCACTAACCTGTGTGTAGAAACTACATAGATTCTTCGTCATATTATCTCGTAGAACCTATATGTGAGGTGAGTATTCCTAGTTTGAGTGAAAAGGAAAAGGAGATATTACCAAGATTGAAGTAAGAAATGGCCATATTAAAAAGAAGTGTAGATGTGAAAACACATAGTGAGCCCTAGGTGACTATAATGCTAAGAGAATGAAGAAGAGTTTAACGTGCTAAGAGAATGAAGAAGAGTTTAACGTGCCAAGAAAGGTGGAACACGGACGAGTGAGCACTGAGCCCTAGGCAGGGAACAGGCTAAGCAGCCTGGAAAATCATAAAGAAGGGGTTTATATAGCCATGCTGACATCACGGAAAAAAGGAAGATAATTCTAGTTTTGTATTTCATATGGTTCAGAGCTGGTTTCATCGTGGTGATAAAGCCAGCTTGATATTTAGAAATATTTTGGTATTTTAGGAAAGTGACCGCTACAAAGTACACAAACCAAAGCTGTCAACGCAACGCAGAACGCACCAAAGAGACAGTCTGTGTTTTTCCTATCACTTCCCTTTCGGATCCCTTCGATGTAAGACTACTGCATTTACTGACTGACTTTCTAATTGACAACGTCTTCTAATATCAAAAGAAAAGAAATACAATTTTTCGTCTATAGAGGTAATATTTAAAAATTTTAAAAACACATAATTTGTTAGTCTTTTTCACATAGAAATCCTATTATACGAGTTCAACAATTTTCTGATTTTTTGTTTTACAGTTCAATTTTTTTTAAAAATGCTTTACGACCATTACATACAATCTCTGTCTGTCAATGCAACGCAGCAAAGAGAAAGTCTGTCTTTCTCCTAAACTTACTTTCGGCCAGTGTTGCCAACTCAAAAAATATTTTCGTGCAAGTTAGACTACCAAGAAGCACTAAATTTTTTAAAAATAGCCAAAAATGGCCAAAAAGACACTAAAAATGGTCAAAAATACCTAAAACTTACAAAACTTTTTACACAGCCAAAGCAAGAAACATGCTAAATCGCCAACACTGCTTTCAGCTCCCTGATGTAAGTCAGCACTTAACAAAAAAATAAAAATGTCAAAATTTGTCAAAGTTTATATATGGCCAAACCAAAACGTTCATTGCCAAATTCTTTTTAAAAAGGCCAGATTTGTCAAATTTGGCCATCAACCTTATTGTGAGACATCTGGGTCTAAGTGAATGCAGTCCATTAAGCATTTACTGATTGACTTTTGAATTGAAAACAACTTCTAATATCAAAAGATAAAAAAAATAAAGAAAGAGGTAAGATTTTAAAATTCAACAAAACATAATTTATTAGTCTTTTTTTCACAAAGAAATATTATATGATAAGATATTCAAAGTTCAATAATTTTCTGATTTTTTGTCAGTTTATTTTTTTAACAAATACATTTTTTTATAGTTCAATTTAAAAAAATATTCTGTATATATTTCAATAAGAATATTTAAAATACTACATTTTTCTTCGACAATAATTTTTTCATGTTTTAAATACAAATTGCATTTTACTTAAGTTTTTTCGTACTTTTTCTTTAGTTGGTATAAATTTAATTTTACTTCTTGACGTCACGTTTGTATATGTGGATTTTGTACCTTTCATTTTGATTTGATTTACAATAGATTCAGAGTTATTTCTATTTTTCAATCACATTTCGTCAACAATAAATTTTCTGTGTTAAAATTTAAGCTTTCCGTTTTATTTCCTAGGAAGGTTTGTATATGTGGTTTTTGTCCTTTTTTTCATTTTATCTTACAACAGCAAAAATGATGTTTTATATTTGTCATTCATTTCTGCATTTATACACATAAAAGCCAAATATGCAAATGAGTATTTTCGTTTGGTTGTCTGTAGTGTCTGCCAGCTGAGATCCTACAACTCATAATGGACTGATATGGGATATGCTGTTTCAATAGCAACAAAGAATACTGGTCAAGTATGCTGAACGCTGCAAAGAGTGTCACTTTCTTCTTTCACTTTCTTTTGGCTTCTTTGATGTTAGTGAGCAAACAGTTGGCAGTGGGAAGCAATTGCTAGATACTTGGAGACATTTCTGTCCCCAAACTTGCAAAAATGGCCAAATGCAAATACTCTCAGCACATACCAAGAAAAAAAGAAAGTAAAAATGGCTCAAAATTTAAATTGAACCAAAGAGTTCATGGCCAAAATGCTTTTTAAAATGGTCCGATTTGTCAAATTTGGCCACCAATTTTATTTTGTAATGAAATAAGTTTCTTTCTATGACTTTTTTTCATACTGCACAATATCAGTGGTGACCGTTCTTAAGCTGAGATTAAAATTGATTAAACTTAGGATACTTGAATTGATAAAATAAAATTACCTAATAAAATCGCTTTTGGCTCATTGCTGATCCATATATAAATAACCGCGTCATTTTTGACGGGTATATACTAGTGTAAGGACCCACTTTCATTTTAAATATGCATCTGCGGATCTGTATAATTGGACATATAGAAATACGAAACTGTCTTAAGCCTCCATTCCAATAATACTGCATTGATCAAGTAATCAAGCGTATTACTAACAAAGCATTTCAGTAGAAGCTCTGTCAAATCTAATGTTCGCTAAGATCCCATGTCTCTCTGCCACCATAAAACACCATAAAAGTAATTATTAATAAAAATTGAAGGTAAATACAGAAAAGTTCTATTTAAAATAAATAGAAGTAAAATGTATTAAATATTAAGAAGATTTAATTAAGGGCAGTGGCATAGCTAGAGGGGGTGATGGTGCGATGGCTCCCTTGTAGCAAATTCTTCAAGACTGATGCCTTTTGAACAAACCTTTTTAACTCTTTAGTCTCCATGTGTGATAAAAGTTGAATTTCATTATTGTTTTATTGGTATTTTTTCACCAAACCTCTCTGTGACCTTCCAGCCAATCAGAGACCTCCATTCATATCACTTGACATCCACGTGTGGCATGGACTTCTCTGAAATGGCTTTGATTTCTTCTTTCCATCCGAGGCATCAAGACTTGTGATGCTTGTTTTATTGGTATTTTTTCAACTTTACTGCATGACCTTTGAACAACTTTCCGGACTCGTACTTTATTCGACCAACCTCACCAGTGTTTTGAACTATATGCTTCATACATTTTTCATATTTTTATTTTACGTTAAAAAAGCAGAATAATTAAATGACATGTTCTGAATTTAAATATTATATAGATTTATGAGCCTATTGTAAAAGTTTTTTTTATTATGTTTTGATTTTAAATAAATAACAAGTATGTACTTCCTTTAAAACTGTATCTTCCTTGTATCTTGATTTTAAATACAAATTGAAAATGCAGGATGAATTTAAAATTAATTGGTACCTATTTTATGTGCTCGCTCCCTACTTTAGAATCTGGCTGTGCCTAATAAGAGCTAAAAAGTCATGTTAAAAAAAAAAAGCCCACCATCAAATTTTGTCCCCTCTCTATCAACCATTCACTTTCCTCCTTTTTATCACACTCACTCTCTCGCTGTCCAATTAAAAGCCTTATTGTTGGATCGCGTGAGAATTCACATCCACTGAAATTCCTTATCGTCCTATGATGTCATCACTGCTGCTGCTTAACGCGATCATTTTCATAAGAACATTCCACGAAGCAGAAGTTAAATTTTTTTCTGACCTTAACGAATTTGAGAAAAGAGTGAAATCAGAGCGGAATAAATTGTAAGTAAAAAAACAATTTAAAAATATTCCAATCTTCCTAAATGAAGTAGACATGGCTCAGACATATTTTAAAAGATTTGCAAAGAAAAGGGAGGTAACTAGTATAGACGCTGTATATGATAAAACAGAGGTAAATGTTATTATTTAATCATTTGATTTAATCAAATGTACAATATTTCCTGATTATTGTTTGGAATAGGTTCATTAAAACGTTTTTGCTATATTATGCAAGGGAGGTAACCAGGATAGATGCCATACATCTGGCCTTCACAAAGTGGGAATTTAAAAATTCAGCGGGGTGGGGGTCGCCTTTAAAATTTTATATTCAAGCTTTAGAATCATTAGTTGCTGGTTATTAAAAATCGCTCCAGTATTAAGATCATTGAAATTGCCTTGAAACCAGCATTAACAAATATTAAACCGAGATTTGAATGTTGTGCAAAAATAAACAAGCCCATCTATCTCACTAAAGATATTTTTTTCTGTTTGTAATAAATTTATATTTAAAAATTGAGAAATGTTAGTTTTTATTGTTTTTGTAAAAAGAAAGAATGATGAGGGCTGCAACGAATTTTGGCACTTTTTTGCCTTTTATATTCATATATTAACGCTATTGAATTTGATTTTTCTTCTGAGGAAACGTTGCTTTTGAAATTTTTTTTCTATTCTTTTGAGAAAATATTTTTTTGTATAATTTTTTAAAACTCAATTTCTTTGCATATTTTATGTTAAGAACATTGATTTTGAATTTGATTTTTTAAAACTCAATAGCTGCTGCTGATTATTATTTATTTGAAATTTATTTGACACGCAACAAATTTCTTTTAAAAAAAGGGGGTCACAATTCAAGAAGTTTGGGAAGGCCTGCCCATACATGATAAAAATAGAATAGAATAGAAAACGTGGATGCGAGTAAAGCGTAAATTACGCAGACAATTTGCACAAATAAAAAAACTGTTTAATTCGTATTTACATGTTATTGAAAGCATTGCCCCAAATTATATCCTTTGTAGTTAAATTCAAATAAAATACAGTTTCAAGTGTTCAGAGTTTTCTGCTTTTATTTTAATCATGTATAGCATCTATCCTGGTTACCTCCCTTGCATAATATAGCAAAAACGTTTTAATGAACCTATTCCAAACAATTAGCTAATCAATATCTTGATGAAAATGCCTCAAGAAAATCTTTCGATTCGGTAGTTCATATCGTTACATCAAAGATTGATTGAATTTAATTATTGCTTGACACTAAATGCAAAGGTCAACTTCTAAAAAAAAAATTTGTCAGTTTTGAATAAAAATTAATTTTTTAAGGTTTTAGTCGTGGGGTTCTATTTACAAGCCAAGATTTCAAATGCTAATTTTCTAAACTGGCAGGCCCTCCCCATTTGGAAAATTGACGTAACACAATCTTCTTCACACCATTTGGCTTTGTGCCATACTAAGCTAAGATTCCTGATTGAAAAGGTTAGCAACTGTTAATTTTAATACAAGGAAAATTAAACGTTTCTTTTGCAATAAAACAACAATAACTAATAATAATAAATAACTAGCGGCCGTGCTTTTCAGCTAGTTCCTGTGGAAGGCCTGACTGGGGTCTTTGGCCTCAAAAGGATATCAAACATTTTTTTTTAGGGGAAGTTTAATTCAACACCTCTGGCTACCATGCAAGCAACTGTACATGGACTGGCCCAAAAAATTGTATCGTTTCCTTCATAGCCCATGGCCCACCCTTCCACAATTTCATTGAAAATCTTTGAAGATATTTGGTGATGTGGACAAACAGCTACGATGCAGGGGAGATAACTGTGCATGGATCAACCCAACATTTTATACTTGATATCCCTTCATGATATTAGGTATCCCTGCCAATTTTGGTCAAGATCAGCCGAGTAGTTTCTGAGTTATGAATTTTATCACCAATGATGCAGGGGAGATAACTACATCGGCCCAAAAATTTATATTTGAGATCCTTGCATGATATTTGTTATCCCTCGCAATTTTGGTCAAGATCGGCCAAGTCATTTCTGAGAATGTTATTACAAATAGCTACGATGCATGGGAGATAACTGTATGGATCTAAAAGATTTTAATTTGAGATACATATATATATTCCTCCATTTATATATAAGAATTATATTAAGATAGTAAATTTGTAGGTAAGCATGAACGCTGCTGGACACAAAATAATGGATCAATTTAGCAATAATTTCCACTGTATCTACACCCCTCCACACTACAAAGAATTTACCAACTTTTGACCCCTAAAAAGGGGAAAAGATGTTCCTCACTTTTGACCCCCCAAAAGAGAAAATTATTTTACCCTCACTTTCGACCCCTAAAAAAAAAGAATTGTTTCCTCTCCATTTTGACCCCTAAAAGGAAAAAAAACATGTTTCCCTCACTTTTGACTGAAACCTTAAAAAAAAAGTATGATCAGATTTCTGTTCATAGATTCTTAAGTAAATATAAATAATCAGGTAAGTGGTATTTGTTTGCATGCTGTGCACAAGAAAATGAGGCCATTTGAAGTGGAACTGAAGTTGATCTACCTCATTCACATAGTTGACCATAATGTCCACTGTCCCCACATGTACACCTCACACTTACCACCTAGTTGCCAATCTTCTCTTTGGGTGGTTCAGGCCATTATTTAGGCATCTTGACTGCAGTCCCAATCTGGAATATTCTGAAACAAAAGAAATGGACAAGTTTAATATCATACACAATGAAGATATTAGAAAAATTATGTATTTTTTTCTTTCATATTGCCTACAAGCAATGTTCCCTCTAATTCTTAGTAGTCATGTACGCAAAAATCTTATATCGTAAAATTTTCTCCTATGACAAAAGTATATGCGCATTGAATGCTTTAGCAAAGGTAATCTTGAAATTATTTCAAGATAATTTTGGCACAGCCTGTTTCTCGTGACTAATAAAACTGTATTGGCATCTTTTAATATAATACAAGTATGATTGCACCTTACAAAGTAATCATACTATTATTATATTTATAAATATTAATATAATTACTACATTATTTTAGGTAAGTGTGCACGCTAATTTCCTTTGTGCACTGGTTGCAAAACTATGCCTCAAAGTATTTTCTGTGTTGTTTCTGAAGGTTTTGAAAGGTATGTAAATTTTCAAATAAAAACATCAATGCAATGAAATAAATCTTTAAAGGACTCTGCTTAATTATTGAACAACTATCATTTGTATAAATACTATTTTAATTATTGTTTCATTTCCAATATGGAACATGGACGTGATATTGACATTATACAAGCAATCTGTCTAGTATATGTAAAAGATATGATGGTTCCATACGTCCTAGAATAGTTTACCAATTTTCCAGTCATGGAAAATGAGAGAATGAGTAAAAATGTCCAGGAAAATCTTGTGTTGTTCTGGAAAATTATTTCAACATTCTCCGATTTTCCAGTTGTACTTTTTATTTCCTTCTGCCCTTCTAGGTCTGGGTTTGTCAAATCAAGATATTTTTTTTTTATTCAAGGAATTATTATAAATCATTATTCATTTTTTTTTTACTTTCAGCTTGATTTTTTAGTTGCTTTTTTATTTTTTTAACCAGCCTGAATAAAAGTTACTATAAAACTTCCCTTTCACGGATTTATTTACTTTTTCGGCACCCATTTAAAGCATTCAAAATCTTCTTACTGTAATGTTTTTATGCACAGAAGGTTTTTTTTATTTTAATTTTAAAACCAACATAAAATTTCTATTTATGTCTTCCATGCATAAAAACATTACCTTAAGTAGATTTTGAAAGTGCAGTAAAAGTAAATAAATCCATGAAAAGAAAGCTTTTTTTTTTTACCGTAACTTTTATTCAGGCCGATTAAAAGAATAAAAAAGCAACTAAAAATTAAACTGTAGGTAAAAAGTAGTCAATTAATAATGATTTATAATACTTCATCGAATGAAAAATATCTTTATTTGAGAAACCCAGTTATGTCTCCTATACCAGAATGGTGGCAAAAGGGAATAAAGTGTATGACCCCCCGCCCTATTTTCCTTTAACTGATAATGAACTAATAGGCCAGAGGTCCCCAACTCTATGCCCGCCGACTCTTATGCTCGTGCCCACCACAGACTGGCTACCATTTTTTCAAAAAAGACAGACTGAGTAACAGAATTTTGGACACAAGATGTGAGCTAGAGCCAGGATTATCAGTGTGTATGTACCGTGATTACTCAACAACTGGCAATTGTACATAGTTGAAATTTGTCAGATATATTAGTCAGCACACAAAATATTGCAGCATCGAGTCTGAAGTTTTTCTCGAGAATTCTAATAAAATAAATCAAATTTAAAGATTATAAATCTTTCTTCATAGTTTCTACTAATTATCTCCCTTGACTTCCGCTCTTTAAATTATCCGAATTAGATATAAAGTATCTAAATTGGCAACACTGAAAAGAATTAACCAGAAAGCTTTGAAGCCATAGTTTGGTATAACGGACAGAAAATCATTTTACATGACAATTATGGCAGGCTGCGCCATGAAGTCCGACCCCTTCCAAACATGCACTGTCCTAAAAGTTTGATTCCATTTATCTGTATGTGATCTAAGTAGGCGAAAATGGAGCATTGTAGCCAGAGGTAATGAATTAAGGTACAAACACGTCCACAAGATCAGATAATTTGAGTGATGCTAAGAGTAATTCCCCCTGTCCAACCCACCCCTGATAAGGTTGTCATTCTTAAAAACCACAAGATGTGATTTTTGTCATAATGTTAAGATTTGACCTTCCAGTCAGGATCTCACCCTTTGACAGAGGGAAATGTTTACTTGAAAATGTTGAGACTTTGACCTTTTGCGAAAGACTGTGGATGGATGTTAAGGAAATCATTGGCTCTTGGGAAGGTCAAATAGTACCAACGATTCTTATTTAAGGAAACTAATCATTAAATACTGATATCAATTCCTTCCTGTGACTCTGGTGTGATTTGCAACTTAGAGAAATATTTTCTTTTAGTTTTTATTATGAATTATGACCCAGGGTTGCCAGATTTGGCTAGAAGGGGAGATAATCCAACCTATATCTCTGATACTTACCCATTTGTATACTGTCGATTTTGGAAATCAAGCGAGTCTGGAGGCAGAGGTTCAATACCAACCTCTTATAGTAATAAAATAAGTTGAAGATTAAAGTCACATTTAATTTATTAATATGTAATATATTCCTGATTTTAGATATATATCTGGAGAATCTAGATGTTTCTAGGGTTTTAAAATGTTTTTTGATTCAATTTTAGATGTAAACTCGAAAATAAAGTTAGCAACAATGCCCTTGCTAGACTTCACATAAGAAAAGAAGTAGCACATCTATGGTCTGACTTTCAGGCTTGTTAAAAAAAGGCCTCTGATGAATGACCTTAATCAACTTGTCCAGTTGCCTAGGCCAGGCTCTGGAAAACTTTAATTTTAGCTGCTTTTTATCACAACTTTTTGACTTGGACCGTAATTATACAGTAACCAGTTCCGATCGCACCGTTTAATCGTTGCTGTAAAAATTAAGATGAAGGTAAAAACTAGTCAAAATTAATAATAAAAATATTGTGTTACAATACTTCATCCAATATTGAAAATAAAGTAAAATTTAAAATAAATTAAGCAAATCGTGTTCATGTTTGTAAGACTGATGACGTATGAGCTGACGTCATCCGATGAAGAGTCAAAATGCATTCTTTTTCAATTTTATCAATTCTGGGGTGCCTAGTCCCTAATTGGTCCCAAATGTTTTTTATGTCTTGCGGACCAAGGTGAATAAAAAAAGAAATTGTTCACTAAACTAATAAATAAGGAAAACAAAGAATTTTGTATGCAACATCACATATTGAATGAAGTTTGGGGGCCAGATTTGGCTCACTGGTCGTAGTTTGTCAACCTCTGGCCTAGGCAGTAACTTCACTTTCTCAACCCTGGTGCCACCCCAGGGCCTATATCCCACATGCCATCAACAACTGGACATTATCTTTCCAGCATCTAAATATACATTTTTAGTCATTAAATATTTAGTTTCTAATTGTATAACAAGGTATTTATTTAATAAGTTCAGCTTAGTCTGGCTCAAGGCCACCACTGGAGCAGTTCTTTGCTGAGAA
The DNA here is from genome assembly GCA_006491835.1 of Architeuthis dux. Classification (NCBI taxonomy): domain Eukaryota; kingdom Metazoa; phylum Mollusca; class Cephalopoda; order Oegopsida; family Architeuthidae; genus Architeuthis; species Architeuthis dux. The sequence goes on along the minus strand of VCCN01001489.1, from coordinate 3,369,754 downwards.
AGATAAAAAGGTTCTGGAAGGATGCAATTATGAAGTTGCCTGAAAGATGGCAGATAGTGATACAAAACTGTAAATATTTTCTTCAATAAAGTTAGATTAAAAAAAAGAAACATTCTGGTTAGTCACTCAATAGAAACCATCACATGACCAATGTCTTTTGGCAGCATGCCATATTGGGGATGATCAATTAAAAAAATTGGAAAAAGGGGTAATAAATGAATAAGTTACCTCTCTCGCATTTTGTGGGGGATGATCAATTAAAAACAAGGGGTGACAAATGAATAAGTTACTTCTCTCACCTTTTTTCAAATTTAAAAACAAACAAGCAGGCACAAACTAGGGATCAATTTAGCATAAAATTACATTTTAAATTGACCCCCCCATAAATCCTATGGGGGGGGGGGTTAAAAAGTTGTTTTTTCTAGATATAATAAGGAGTAATTGTTGAAATTTTCAGCCCTCTAGCTCCATTGGTGTGGCCCTTATGTAAGATACATAGATAGCCATCCAGCCAGACTGACTTGACATAAGCTCACTATTAAAATAATAAATAAATTATTATCTCACAAACTATTATCAGTGAGTTTGATCTTTACTGGGCACTTCAAAACAAGTTTTAAGCCATCTGTGGGTTGGTCTAATATAACTAGTGAAGTCATTGTATATTAATAACATTTTATGAATAGATTGGAGAGAAAAATATTGTGGATTGTCAAATGTGGTGAGGAGAGACACCATAATTTCAGTATTTTAAAGATAAATTTTTTTCCCCGTTTTATGTATATTTATTTTGAGAGAATCTAACAAAAGAAAACTTCTAGGAGTAGCCATATTGTTTATGGAGGCCAGGAATATTATTTTGGCTCTATTAATGTTTATCAATACCAGTGAAGCTGCCTCAGTGGCAAATCCATCAGTTCTTGGATCAGTGCCTTTCTCTAAAAGGCAGTAGAAATAGTTCTGCCATTTCATTCTCTTTGATCACAGAATCAAGAACAACTTCTAAGTTTTTTTCCTCTTTAATTTCAAACAAATCAAATCCCCATGTTCGTGACATGCACTTGAAAATGGCCGTAGGGTACAGCGTCTGAAACGTTGTGTAAAAAAGAACAACCAAGATAAAGACAACAGTCAGAAAGGTTCTGTGTAGTGATAATTTCATATTAAAAAATTCAGGAAAAAAAAACCCAAAGGGAGCTAATCATCAATACAAGACAAGGGGGGATAATCTACGAAACTAGAGAGGGATATTGTCTGAAATTCTGAGCATACCGCAAATTGTTCCGACTGATATCTCATGCTTGTTTTTATCACGAGATTTTGGCTGATAAATATATATTCCTGAGAAGGACTGAAGAATGTATCTGTTAAGAGGAGTTCCTATTATAGATAGTTCTAGATTAGGGTGTCAGAGATTCCTGTGGACGGTAACAATTTTTCAAGTTAAACAGTAAAAAGAATCCAACTTTGTATACCAAATAGATAAGCATATATGTTGATCAACTCAGTTTGAATTTTCAAAAATCCAGCTGCATATACTAACTTAGGAATTACTGTTGCCTGCAGGGATCTGACACCCAGATCTATAACTAAAATGGACCCCCAAATTAGTTATACAGCTGAGGAAGGAGAACCAATTGGCTAAAACATAGGATGAGAATATTAGTGTGAACAATTTGCAGACTATAGAGAGGGATTTAATATCAAAATAACAGATTTTTCAGGACCAGACACTGCAAAAAGACAAAATTCCTAGTAACAGGTTTAAGTTATCTGTATACTTAACTGAAGTAATCGGTTGTTACACATGAAATATTTTGTTTTTTACATCATCGTGAATAATGTTAAAAGTGAAAGATTTACTAATGTAATCACATTTTTTTGAGATTCAATGTAAATAGAGATATAATTTGTTATTATTGGAGGTTTTTGATACCCTTAACAGATATTGCTTTCCTTCTTTGAGCGCTGCTACACTCAGTTTTGTATCTAAATGTATATAAAGTCTAGTTCAGATAGATAGATAGATATTAGCCTGTTACACATGGAATGTTTTTTTACATCATAGAGAATAATGCTAAAAGTGAAAGATTTACTAATCGCATTTCTTTTCTCAATATAAATAGAGATAGGATTCATTATTATTGGAGGTTTCTGAGCCCCTTAACAGCAATGGTGTCCACCGAAGTAGTAAAACTAATTTCCAAGTACTATTTCAAATTGGGACATAATGATGCTCAAGCTGCTGTTATAATGTCAACAAAGCATTTGCAGTAAACACTGCTACAGTGCAAACTGTTCAGTGTCGGTTGAATAGGTTTAGGCCTGGAAATATGGATACCAATAATAAACCTTGATGTAAGTCCAAACCTGTCCTTAATGATGAAAAACTATTGACCACAGTGGTTTGAGCACTTCCTGGATACTTCAGGACTTCAACACCGACCATATCATGTTTACTCAAGGCAATAGGGAAGGCTAGAAAGATGGAGAAATTGGACCCACAGGAACTGAATGAAATGCTCCATGACAGTTTCAGACCCCACACCTCTCAGCTGATGTGTCTAAGCTTAGAGAATTGGGATATGAAGTCTTGCAGCATCCTCCATATTCATCTGACATTTCTCCTACAGATTATTATCTTTTCAAGCATTTTGAACTTCATATCTGTAATAAAAGGTTTGGTACACATAGAACAGTGGGGTCCAAAGATTTAAGACAAAAAAGTTATTTCCCTTTGAATACACAGACATAGGCAAAAAATAAATTGTTTTTGATCGTACAAGACAAGGTTAGAAAACAACAAAAAAGTAAAAGATTAAAATGCATATCAAGTAAAAAATAAAAAAAAAAAAAAAAAAAAAAAATAGCTCAGCACAAATAAATTTCCTTTTACTTAAAACTATTTTAAAGACAAAACTTTTAAAACTAAGTTAAAATAATTAAATTAAAAACATTTATTTAAAAAAAATATTACATAGAGAACTGAAGTTTTTGGTTGAACAGTCTGGAGCTAGGAGATATAACGAGCAACAATGTTGGATTAAAATAAATTATAAAATAACTTTAGAAAATTGTGTAGCAAAATTGGTATCTGATTGTTTTGGATGTATTAAAATAATTTTAGGATGATCAGTCACGTGTCACAAAACTGTAGAACCGTGTCGGTTATGATTTTCGTTTTAAAATTATGTTTATGCCACAAACTAGTCTCTTTGAAATAATCTTAAATAAAAGGAAATGTATTTACAAGGAGCTATATCACTTTCATCTTTCTCTTTTGTGTTGTTTTCAAACCTTGTCTTGCGTGATCGAAAACAATTTTTAAATAAGGGATTATTTTTACCTATGTCCGTGTATTCAAGGGAAATAACTTTGTCTTAAATCTTTGGACATCACTGTTGTATGTGTACCAAAGGTTCAATAATAGGGAAGCCATAATTTATGCTTTTACTGAATTTGTGATCACTAAACCTAAAGAATTGTATAGAGATGGTATATTATCATTAGAGGATCGTTGGAAATAGGTTATTGCTTCAAATGGGCCATATTTTGATTAAATATTTACCATTCTTTTGTTGTTTATATCATGTTATTTTACAATTCAAAAACTGACATTTCATATGCTTTGCTAGGTTCATAAAAACCTTTTCCAGAAATTCTTTTCCATAGTATAACAAGAATCAAAAGTTCAACGATGCATCCACCATCCGTGGTAGTAGTAGCAGGAGGTGGAGTAAGAAGAGCAAGAGTTAATTGATTCTCATACTTGTAAAATACTGCGATATGGATATATTTTGTGAGTATTATTTTCAATAAAAATCGTAAATGACCATTTTTTAATTGCAAAAATGCTGACATTCTATTCCGACATAGCAGCTGATAAAACAAAAATATTGATCAGAATAGATGTTCTTTTAATGACCACAGTTTTTCTTCCAACATAATAGCAGCTGGTAAATAAAACACAATACCCCCTTTCCGTTGTTTAAAGTAATCGTAACTCACCGACCGGAAAAGTGTCTTATTAAGATGCCTTTGGACGCATCTAAAAAATGTTAAAATTTTGTATATTTTCAACAAATTACACAAAAAACTGCTGTAAGAGTGTTAATTGAAACAAAAAAAATGATATTCAAGATAATTATTTTTGAAAAATAAAAACTTTAAATGCACAAGCATTTATAGTTTGGTGGCAATCAAAATAAAAAAAGTAATTTATTGAAATGATAAATTCTGCTGGCTGACTTACCTGGTACTTCTGGGATCTATAAATGCATCGGTGCTTAGAGGATTAAACATTTATCTTCATGACTTACCAAACATTATCATCACAGACATGGAAATACATCCTTAAAATAAACAAACACCTATTTTTACATCGCTCTAAAAGAAGCAATTAAAACAAAATGTTGTTGTACAGAGGAAGCCGCTTATTGTGATCACTTTGGGACAGAGTCTTTCAGATAACAATAACCGGCTGATAATATAAAGCGAGGGATATATAGAGGAAGCCACTTATTGAGAGTACTTTATTTAAAGTGTTTGGGAGCAACTGATTTTGATAACAATAACCGTTTGATAACATTACCTGTGAGTATAATAAGCAACCTCCTCTGTATTTAGCCATTGGGAAATCTGGGATAACACCAGGAAATGCACAAAATAGTTTCCCTCCTACATTTCTCTTTAATTTTTAAATATTTTTGCACAAAAAGATTGTTAAAGAAAAAAAGAGAAGAAAATGCAGATTGTGCCCTAGTTTGAATCAATTCTACAAAATGATTTAAATCCAATTTGACCGTAGGTTTATTTGTTATTAAATAACATTTTCTAAAAATAGTCAAGATTGAGATTATATACAGGTATCCCACAGTTTTCTGCTTTTACCAAAAAAAGGCGAAAAGCAAAAATAGCGTTCAGCATTTGTTTTGCAGCGAGCTGTTATAGAGACAGCATGCACCCTCTCCTCTCTCTCTCCTACAACCCACCATGACAGCCTCCAACAACTCAGCCTAACATACCATCATTTGAGTCTGGGTATGCTCAAAAATATTTCCAATATTAATCAATGGTAATTGCTCTCGCTTTATGCCATTTTGGTTTTATGGGAATCCTCTACTTTCAGATAAGGGGGGGGCTGTATTGAAAAGGCAATTTTGTGCTTGGACAGAATTTGTCTTTTATAGAAGTAGTAGATATACATTCAAATGGTTCTTTGGACGATTGAACTCCTTGTTGTTAGTGTTGTGTAAACGTTTCGGCCGATTCATTCTTCGGCCTTCTTCGGGTGTAAACAGAAGTTTTTATTTTTAAAAGGGGGTAACCTTTATAAAGCAGGGCCTGGGTGTTACCCCCATTTAAAAAAAAAATCTTCTGTTTACCCCATCACACTCAAATTTTACACATGAAGAAGGCCGAAGAATGGATCAGCCGAAACGTTGTGTTTACAACACTAACAACAACAAGGAGTTCAATTGTCGGAAGAACCATTCGAATGTTAATGACCCTTCTCAAAACTATAGAAAATATCTAACAGATATACATTCAGTTTAAGTTAGCTAGATTCTTTTAATGGTAAGAAGGGTATATGTTGTTAAGAAGACTTTGAATATGTCTTTTCCCTCCAGTCAAATTTGAAATTATAAAGCTACACCTTGTACCCCCTCCACACACATTAGCATAATCAATTTTTGTAGTTAATTGTGAACATCAACAGACACATTTTACAGATTCAGGGGTAGAAAAAAATCCTACATTAAGAGGATTGAAAACACATTGAGGTGAGGATTGTTATGCTTCTGGTTCAGACATTTCTTTTACCTGCTAAAATGTAGAGGCAGGTATTTGGACAGTGCTACACAATCTGTGTTATTCCTGTCGTATGCTCATAAAATCCAAGATCATTATTATTGGTGATTCTTATTGTCAAGAAGAAGTCCAGAATGTCTTTGATGGCCTTGAAGTCCAATCCTTGAAAAGCATATTTCCCCACACACAATGCATGGAAATTGCCCAGTGATGTTCCGGTTGTTGATTAGTTCTTGTTATCTCTGCTTGCATATTTCTTGTTTGACTTCTGCATCTGATCTACGTTTGGTCTCAAATTCTTTTCCGCGTTGGCCGGTCACATGCAGATGTTCCACAATTGGACAGTTGAATGTCAAATTTCTGGAGGGTAGCCTTGAGTTGATCCTTGTATCTTTTTCTTTGACAACTCCTTGTTCTTGTTCCTTCTCCAAGTTCAAAATACAAGATAGTGAAGTAGTATGAAAAAAAAGGATCTATGCCAATTATAACATGCCTAAACAAAGCTCAAATATAATAATTTGGCAAATGTGGAGTTTCCAACTGCAAAATTTTGCTGATTTCAATGTGTCACCGTTTACACTTTGTATAGCTTGCTAAAAGAACGGCTATTTTTACTTTCGTAATCAAATTTTTTTATAAAATGAATTTAAAAAAATATGAACCATATATATAAAAATTGAATACGAAAGTAACAACATTAGATCCTTTAGCAGCTATACAAAGTGTAAACGGTGACGCATGAAAAGCGTCTCTTTGAAATCAGCAAAATTTTGTGGTTGGAAACTCAACATTTGCCAATAATTCTTCATCTTGTTCGGAGTAATTCAGTATTTCTGAAACTCTTTAGAGAAGCAGGCACAATCGTAATTCTGTGGTTCTGTTTGGAATGTGGCTTCTTGGCCTTTTGGCTAAGAACAAAGTGTAGTATCCGTTCTTATCAGCTTCATATATTATGTTTCCGATGTTTAATGACTTAAACCACAGTTGTTGTATAAAGAAAAAAAACAATTTAAGTCAAAGAAGAAACAATTTCATTTATTTTAAGGTTCAAAACACTAACCGCACTCAAGTAGATACTAATTCATTAACACATTTCTAACCAGACAACATGCAAAGGGTGAGGGGTCAGTCTACTATATTAGTGCCTATCAGTTAATATCGAAGTCCTAACATCGGGGACATATCAGATATTAACCTGATGAGAACAGATACACTTTGCTCTTAGCCAAAAGGCTGAGAAGCTGCATTTCGAACGGGACCACAAAATTACGATTGTACCAAGAAGCATCTTTACCAATGTCAAGTTTGAAGATTAGCAGCAGACATGCAATCATCATCATACAAAGAATTGATTTATGATTTGCCTAATAAATAAAGGCTGTGAAGAAGAAAAAAATGAATGTTGTCTATTGTTTATCAATGAAAGTAAAGTAAGATTCCACCATTTGTAGAAGTTTCAGTGTGTTTATGTAGTTGTGAACATCAAAGATGGGAAGAAAAACATTGGATTGTCTGAACAACAGTTGGAAACAGGGTTGCCAGATTTGGCCAGAAGGGGAAACAAAGCCAAAACAGGCTGGTATTGAACATCTCGATTTCCAAATTCAATGCTATTCCAATATGTTTTGGGCATGTCTCCGAGATACGACTCAGATTATCTCCCCTTCTGATCAAATCTGGCAACCCTGGATGTTTCAATGGTTGAAAAGGTGCATAAGATTCCAACCACACTGTACTTAGCATCGAGTGTAGACAAGAATAAAAAGCAGTAACAGGGTCCATAATTTGATAAACTTGACCTTTTATAACACGAGCTTGCAAAAATAAAGTTCTTTCACAAACTTAACCTGAGGCATGCAATTTTGTTTTAGATACCTGATGGTACATTGTTTAACACTTAAAACTTACAAATTGGGGTATATTTTTCACGAGAAATTGAATTAAATTACTTCATTACTTTTTTTTTTTTTAAACTTATAAAACGTTAAAGATTTATTTTAATGCTTTTGATAAATTCTCATCCTTACAGTTTTTAAAAATGAAAAGTTGTGTAAAATGATTGAGAAAGAGAGGATTTCTAAGTTTTAGTATTCTATATAAAAAAACTGGAGGTCAAAGTGATGTAACAGTTACTGGCACAGAAAATGGTCACGGCCGATTGCATTCACTTCACACTAATGCACTTGGGAAAGGTATGAATCCATCACTTCTCCCCTTGGCTATGGGTAAAATAACAGGGCAGACTGTGCTTTCCAGCTTTGGAGAAGGACAACTCCGAATTCAAAACCAGGCATGGAATCCACTCCTTCCCCAAACTATGGATAAAAATAGCAAAATGAGTGTGTGTGTGTGTGGGCTTGCAATTCCATCACATAAAAAAATACTTTGTTAAAGATGACTATGTGCGAACTGAAGAACCGATTGGATTCAGGATACCATAACCCAAGGTCAGTTACTAAAAGTAGTTAGTTAAACACTTTTCTTTTACAAAGATTTGTTAAATGTATATCCAGAAACACATTTTTTGATATGCAACAGTAGATTTTTCTTGCATATTTGGAGAGAGAAAGAGAGAAATAGAGTGAGTGAGTGAAAGAGAGAGAGAGATGCAGAGAGAGAGAGTTATTCATGCACACTGCAGGAAAAAAAAAAAGAAAAAAAAAAAAAAAGATTCACAGAAAAAAATATTACATCTGACATTATCTTTGTTTTCACAAATCAGGTTTTATTTGGGTTTATTTTACACACTGTCATCAAGAAAAACAGGAACACCAATCATCTTTACATTTCATAAAATAGCAATTAAAAAAAATAATTAAAATCAAAATTTAACCCCAAAGGTAGGTGGGTTTCTTCAGTCACTTTAAAAAAAAAAAAAAGAAAAAGAGAGTGAGAAACAGAATTTGAGAGAACATTGGTTTTTTTTTCCCCTCCCTTAGTTTTTTCCTCTTCTAATCATAAGGCTTTTTTTTTGTTTTTTTTTTTTCCAAAGATTATTGTATATGCAAATATCTTTAACAGCTTATAAAATACAAATTTAAAAAAATGTTTTTCTTTTGGTCAAACAGCAAAAACTTTGTTGTTTGTGAGAGACTTCAGAACCACTGGTGGCTTAGGAAAAAAAAAGTGATTGGAAAAAAAAAAAAAAAAAAAAAAA
>VCCN01001489.1:3333802-3358456 GCA_006491835.1 Architeuthis dux | reverse complement strand
TTACGCACATGAAAAATTTTTTGTCAATCAACAGTTTTTGATTGCCTTTTTTAAAATTTTTTTTTTTTATTATTCTTTCATTTCATCATTGTTGTTGTGATGGTGGTTGGTGTTTTGTCTGTACTATGCTGACATAGAGAGGACAAGATGTAGAGAGGCCATACACAATTGGGATTCAGCCGTCACTTATATAGAAGGAGAAGGAGGAGGAGGAGGAGTAGGAGTAGGAGGAAGAGTGTTGTGTTCAGGCCTACAAGACACAAAAGAATAAATTACAACGGCCACGCCCCCAGACATTGTTCTCCACAGGCTATGTACAATAAAGCTGTACAATTTTGGCACTACAGTTCCTCTAGGTTTTTTTTTGGTTTTTTTTTTTCTGATTTTCTTTTGGTGTTTTTAGTTTTTTTGTTTTTTGTTTTGTTTTCTTGCAAACATTTAACAGTGGTCTAAATGCTCCTCAGAACAAGTGACTTAAACCACACCATCGCTAAGGTAGGTGTTCGAGCCGTTAAGATGGTGTTTTGTTGATAAATTTTGTCTTGTTGTTAACCTCCAATTTTTCCAACTTCCTCCACAATTCTTCTCGGTCCTTTTCTCTTTTCTTCTCTCTGTGAAAATAAAACAAAGGGAAATTAGAACATAATGGACATAAAAAATTGCAATGAATAATAATTTACACTACTTATTCAGTGTCTTGTTGGGGAGAAACCTAAATGTTAAGAGTAAGCTTTATTAGTTGGCCTTGTGGTGTCGTATATATATTTTACTTTAAAACCTTCCCCTAGGTCCATTGAGAATGCATGCCAAATTTGGTTAGGCAAATCAGACTTTTAGTATTATATAGAAATAGATGGAAATCGGATCATTATTATGAGGCGAGAGCGAACGAAGACCCAACAATTTTTTCTTTTTGTGAAAGGGAAAAACCTCATGTGAATTTGGCACAAATACGGCCTATTTGGGACCTACTGTAACCATTTTAGGCCGTGGGTGTAGTCAAAAGTTCAATAAAGTGGTTCAACCGAAAATCAACCATTGGTAATATAATAGATATTTGTATTTTAATGCTCATGAACCAGTGACCCGACATTTCAGGGCAATGACAAATCTGCACAAAGACCAATAAAAAAAACAAACTATGGAGTTAAAACAATTTATTAAGAAATAAAAATAAAAATTATTTTTTGAAATTCTGTAATTCAATTTGATAACTGTACAATAACTACAATAACTTATAGTTCACAAGAATAAACTATGTAGTTAAAACGATTTATTACAAAACGGTAAAATTATTTTTTGAGTTTGCAGGTATTAACTAGAGTTTATTCGTTCAATATTTCCATAGTTATGTAACTTCTTTATTGCTGAATGAGTTTGAAACAAAATATAGGTATTAACTACAGTTTATCGTTCCTTGCCACTTTCAAGCTTGAATCTCAATGACCGATGAAGCTTTTGGAGAGCAGATAGAAACAGAAACATGATGAATTGTAAGATCAGTTATTTTGTGGGGAAAAAACTTTGAAATAGAATTTTCCTTCCCAACTAAGCAGCTGATTTGAAAGAACAAGTCATTCTCAGAAGATTTGCAAGTATGGTTCAAGTATAAGAAGTATACTAGAGAGCTCGAGATTTGGGGTTCTAGCCAGGACAGCTAGTTACTCCTCACTAGAAAAAAACATTTTCAAACCAAAATAAAGAGCTTAGTGAGGAACTTGTAAGATCTATGAAAGGCATTGGGGTATCTGTAAGTAATTGACTGAACCAACATGGAAGTGTTAGCTATGTCAATGAGAAGGATGATTAGATGCTTTGAGTAGGTGATGGGAATGCGTATTAACACAAAATGGGGGCAGTGTGATGTAACATTTACATGCAATGGAGACTGTCATGTGACCAATGTCTTTTGGCAACAGTTTAAAAAATTGGAAAAAGGGGTGATCAATGAATAAGTTACATTTCGTGCCTTCAGTTGGGCAGTGAATTTTCAAAAAACAAGCATGAATGCTGTTTCACAAACTAAAAAAAAAATAATATTTTGGGAGGTGGGGATTTTTTTCGAGACAGCCTGTGCATGCAAGACAGCCAGTCAGACCAACTTAAAAACTGAAGAAACCTATGTTGACAGTTTTGGTTGACAAGTTTCTAACATTCACACACAGGTTGCAGAGCAAATCTCTGATGGTCAACCAACGGATCTGGTCAGAGAGTTGATAAAGATGGAGTAAAAAAAAGATGGCAAGAAGTGAAACTTATGTAACAGCTTTTTACATGAGGATCAATGAATGGATCTTGGGTCACAGATGCTTTCAAAAACTGAAACTTTAAAAAAGACACAAGTTTTGTTTCTTAAAAGAGAAAAAGTCAACTTACCTTTGCCTTTCTGCTTTGTAATTTGCTGAAAGTTCATCAAAAGATACAAGTTTTGTTTCTTAAAAGAGAAAAAGTCAACTTACCTTTGCCTTTCTGCTTTGTAATTTGCTGAAAGTTCATCAAAAAGTTTACCATTCATCTCCATGAATGTTTTGAGCACATTGTATACCAGAGCAACTATAGTTTTATTCCAGTGATCCTTGGAGATCTTATAAAGGGCTGAGAACATGATGGGCATTATCACATTGGAGTTCTCTTCAATCAGACTCATGATATACTCATTGTTCCAGTAATAAAGAGCCCTTTCAGCAACCTGCAATGGAAAAAAGTTATTATTAATAGTTGAAAAGCTTAACTACAAGAGATGAAATTAATGTCAAAATGTGCATTTATATTACTTGCTTATTTATGCTATTAAATGATTTGTGATCATAGGGCAATCTTTTTTTTAATTTTAAAATTTAATGCTATTTAATTACAAATTACATATGCTTTATCTATAATATTATTCTGCTTGTTTCTATCTGCGTTTGAATGTTACGCTGTCAGTGATGACATAATGGAAAGGTTAGGTAGTTTAATAAGAGAATAGGAAGAGAGCAGAAAAGAAAGTTAGGTAGTTTAAGAATAGGGTAGGAAAAGAAAAGTAGTTTACTGAGGGGGTTGGAAGATTATCGCATATGGAACTAATCCATGTTGGTACATTTAGATAAAAACGTAGACAGGGAAGGCATAAGGGAAAGAATGAGAAGATACAAGCAAAGGGTGAGAGAAGAGCAGAGGCATGAGATAATGGATAATCTTAGTTGTCATACCCATGGAATTTCCATGGGTCCAGCTAGTAATAACAAATGTTAAGACTCTCCTATCTTCTGATGATATTTAAACTAAAATTAAAGCGAATCCAAACTATACTTCGTAAAGCAGCCGAGACTAACAGAATACACACAACCCGTGAATTCTGACCGACGAAAATTTAATATAAAAAAAAAATAACAATGTAATCTATGCTACAGGTTAAATTTCCCAAACTCAGCAAGGGCGGGACCAGTGACAAGCCTACTTTTGGAATTTGCCGATTTACAGGGTCATTTATGTATGCATCGGAAATAGGAACCAAAAGCGATTTTATTAATTCAAGTATCCTAATTTTCAGTTTTTTGAAAGTCTCAACTTAAATAAAGTCACCACTGACATTGTGCAGTATGAAAAAAAAAAAGTCATAGAATGAAACTTATTAAAAATATAACTTATTTCATTATAAAATTAAAGTTGATGGCCAAATTTGACCTTTTTAAAAAGCATTTGGGCATGAACTTTTTGGTTTGGCCATATTTAAATTTTGAGCCATTTTGACTTCTTTTTTTTTGGTGTGTGCTGAGAGTATTTGCATTTGGCCATTTTTGAGAGTTTTTGGCCAAAAACGACTCTAAGAATCTAGCAACTGCTTTCCCCTTCCAATTTCTTCCTAACCGTGTAGGTTACATCAATAAAAGCCAAAAGGAAAGAGAACGCAGACAATCTCTTTCTGTGTTCCGTTGAAAGATTTTGTCTATAGACTTTGAACGGTATCTCATTTTTTATTATCCCCCTTTAATTCTTTTATTAGCTGTACAATTTATTTCATGTGGACCAATCCATTATGAAGCGTAGGATATCTCAGGTAGTGGACACGACAGACAAACCAAACATCATACAAACATACTCATTTATATATTTGGCTTTTTATATAAGATTATTTAAAATACTCTGGATGTGTACAAAGCAAAGCACACAAAATAGATGATTTTGAAAATGTTGCGAGCGCCACCTAAACACAGTGGCAGGTATGTGAACTAAACCAACACAAACACGGGCTGCCGCCAAGTATTGGCAGTTTTGCCGAGTATCAGAGTATCAGAAATTGCTCAATACCCACCGGGTTTTGGAAATTCAAACCGCATAGAAAATGCAAAACATAAAAAGTCTGCTCAACATATTCTCTCATCTTAATATTATTTAACAGAAAGTTATTTGAAAGAAGATTAGCTAAATGATTTTTTACCTGGAAGTGAGGACTTGAGACACAACGGGCTATTTGTCTAAACAGTGGATCCATTATCTTCTGGAAGTGGGCAGGCTCTATCACATCAAGAACTTCTTCAATCTCACCCAGAAACATCACCTGTAATGAGAAACAATGCAACAACTTCATAACAAAGACAGGAAAAACACATAAAATAACCTACATACCAAATTGTCCCTTAATGGCTCAATATATTTATAAAGAGAGTATCAAGCAGTTTGTGCTTTCACTAGGAGCCTCACAAAAGATTGATTCTCTCGTACATCAACAACTAAATGGGTTAAGACGAGGGTAATAGATTTAATGAGCAAACAAGATGGCTCTTTTGTCATCTTCTGAACCTACGAGGGATGTCTGAAAAGTAAGGTACAAACATATACTAATCCAACATGTTTCCTACTATACAAATAAAACATTGTAAAAGGGTGGCTCCAGTCAGTTGATGCCACGTTCATTCGAGGAGGGTATTTATGCGCTTGTGCAACGATGGGACAAGTGCATCAATCTTGATGGCGACTATGTGGAAAAGTAGCATGGTAGTGCTGGTAACATATGCACAATGTTTTATTTGCATAGTAATAAACATGTTGGATTAATAAATGTTTGTACCTTACTTTTTGGACATCCCTCGTACATACTTACCTGTATCTTTACAGGTTATGATAAAAGACTGAAAAGATCAAATTTATCTGGAATGTTTAAAAGAAAAAAAGAAGATCAATGTCAGTCTTATTTGCGTAGAGAGAGAGAGAGAGGTGTAGGTAGAGAGAGAGAGAGGTAGGTAGAGAGAGAGTAATGCAGACATCTTGGCACAATCATCATGGCCATTCCTCAAAGTCGAGGATGATGGTCAACGTTATACAGAACGAATATGCCTGTGCAGGCGTTTGTATAACATCTACTTATTGTTGTTGCACTCCTAAACGCTGCATATGACACTTGACAAATCAATCGATTCCAATAGTGAGTAAACCAAGACACTTGCAGCTAATGCATCTGTTATATTGACTTTAAAAAGACCATAGTTTTTCTTTTAGTTATTACATCTGTTAAAATAAGTTTTCTCAAAGACTTCAAATAAATGAGAAATAAACAAATAATAACGTTTATTACATCTGTTAAAAAAAAAAGTTTTCTTAAAGCTTTGAAAATGACGTCAGTTTTCTTGTGAGAATGCATCTCCAGACCCCAAATAAATAATAAATAAACAAAGTTACGTGTTGATTACATCCATTAAAATACGTAAGAGCTTTGAAAATGACGTCAGTTTTCTTTGACCGTCAGATTCCAATGAACTGCTGATGAATATTTAACCAATAAAAGAGGAATTCATTCTTTTAGTTTATTTCTGGAATTGTATGACTGATCATTTGCCAGGGGAAAAAGAAACAAAAAGAGAGCTTGTCATTAAATGGTAATCACTGGGAAATGACCAACAAAGATCTCGGCCCAAAATAATCTAATTAATCAATAATGTTGTCTTGTCTGATTTGGTTATTTAACCAAGCAACAAAAACACAAAAACAACCTTACACTGTACGTAGATCTTTTCATACTATTGTCTTCATCTTGGTTGTTTTTTGTACCCTACAGGCTTCCTCAGTTGTAGGTCTTGATCGAGAACATTGTCGGAGTATTCAAATGGATTGTGCATAGCACGAATCTAGCCTGCCCGGGAGAGGATCACAAGAATGAACAAGTAAATGATTATGTAACCATAGTAATAAATAGCAATCCAGATGATGTCTTATGAAGATGACCCAATGCAGTCACCCCCCCCTCTTGCAATCAAAATAGAGGGATGCAGAAAGAGCAGATGGCAAAGAGAAGGTACAAACACAGAAGACAACAAACCCAGCAATTATGTTACTTTAGTGTCACTTGAATGAATGAAGATGAATGGTAGCAATTAGAGAAAGAAGTTGCTAAGGAGAAATTTTCTAACAGTAAAGAGATTCTGGAGTGAACACATTTTTCACAAGATCCGGAAAATTCTCCTTTCTCCTCGTCCAATATAGGAAAGAGCCAGCCCTCTCATGGAAGACCGATTTTCAATGCAACTAGTCAGGAATGAAAGAATGAATTTAAATGATTTCCTAATTTTGTCCATTATTCCTATTTCATAAACGAAATAAAGAAGCCTTACCATGAATGGAGGAGGATGAAGAAGGAAAGGGATAATGTTAAGACAGAGATTTGGGGGCAAATGAACATCTATGTGGATCATTCAGCATCAAACAGCATTCTATTTTTCACCAATATTAAAAGTGAACAAGAAAATCCTTTTGTGAAGGAAAAAAAAAAAAAAAAAAGATTGGGAGGAGAAGGGGTGTTTTTTGCCAGCATGTCCAGGTTTGGAATTCACTTTGTAGCAGTGGTTGTCAAACTTTATTGTATGATGGCACACTAAGAAATATATTTGACTTACGCAGCACACCAGTCGTAAAAATGGAATGAATTAGACAGAAACATTTCAGCAGTCAATGAAAAAAACTTAAATACTGGTATATGCACTCGGGACAGACATAATATCTATACTGGACTTGTTCAAGGCTCGAAATACATGTTTTGAAAAATTTACATGGCACACTAGGGAGATAGTTACGGCACACTATTGTGCCGCGACACATAGTTTGAGAACCGCTGCCCTATAGTTATCAACATGTGGTACTGACAGTTTTACTATCTTGTCCAATTACCTGACACCCTTTGTATCCTGCCGTCTATTATATACAAATAACTAGGGATTATATTTCTTCATTAACCCGTTATGGAGCAAATGACTATATATGATCACCTGCAAATATTGTTGCCACAAAGACAACATACTCTGCACCAATGTGGTCTGCAAGCTTTGCAAAGTACACTTGTGTTTGAACAAAGACAGAAACTATTTTGAGGCATACTACACCCAATTAAATTAGCCTGTTTTTGGCCCACACAACAAAATTTTAAAATCAACCTGGAGGTGCTATTTTTTTTGTCAATATCAATTTTTTGTATCTATTTATTTTATTGAATGTTATTCTTTAATTCTATGTTTTATTTAACTTTTTTTATATATATTTTTTTATATTGTCACTTGTTGGACGAGACACCATCAGAGGGGGTTTTGCTCCCATAAACAAACATTTCAGAGAACCTGCAACTGAAAATATCTTGTAATTAGGTCTAGTTTAACATACAAAATGGTTGTTTGGATATCTAAAATATTGCTAGGGCTGCCCTATAAAGGGCTAATAAGCACAGCATAATGACTTGATTTTCACTTAATGTGAAAAAATAAATTGAACTGCAACAGAATCTTCAGGCTGTAACCCATTAACTGCAGCAGTTACCAAAGAGTAATAGTTATCCATTGCAAGATAAAAGCCCTGATTCACAGAACTGAGTTACTATCAATCACAATGATGGAAATTTCAGTCATCTGCAGCTAATGGGTTAAAATAAAATTCTATTACTGTAACATGAAATAAGGTTCAGAACTGCTAGAGTAGACAGAATTTTAACTGATATATTAATATTGAAAAATACAGAGAAAAAACAAAACGGATCACCTTTCCTCTTGCCTCTAAGAGGAATGTGCTGAGACAAGGAATATTTCTTACTTTATGTTTTAATAGGCAATAAAAAAAAGAAAGCAAGTTGATTTGTATGAGGTCATAATCCAACACAATAACCATGTTTATTAAACTACACAAGACTGTATCAAGTAATGCTAACAGGGTTTGTCACAACACCTACAAGAACCATGGAGGAAAGGGAGGCATGGTGTTCTTAGATTGTCTTATAGTGATGTCATTCTTGCCAGCATTTCCATAGCAAGTACTGAGTGCTTTTGAAATCATTACATTTGCCAACAAAGTTGGAAGAGGTATATATATTCACTCATGTCTGTTTGTTTGTTCACACAATATCTCCAAAAGTTCTCAATCAATTTTAATGACATTTTGTGGCTAAGGAAGAATTGATTAAATTTTGGGGAATCTGTTTTCAATTGAAAGACTGGCTATGGAGCCTATTTGGCGAATGAGCTTCAATGCTAGACGTTTCAACCGCAACCGGTACAAACTCGTACCTATCGGTCAGTGAGCGATATTTGGTTATCTTCTGCTCCTCAGCCTGTCAGGCGATGATATCTGGCTCAATGGCCGATGAGATCAGGTTGCCGTTTGCGAAGGAATCTCTGCAAGTGGCATCCCAAATTAGCGATTTACCGGATGAGAATGGGAAAACAGTTATGCCGTCCGGGCATTTATCATCTCCACAGTCTAGGCCAATGGGCTTCAATACAGCAGGGATTCTGGTGGCATCGAGTCCCCTTTTAATAATGTCGTCCGTGGCAATATGTTCTCCATAATGACTGCAAGAACAGACAGAGTTGTCCGTTAAAAGATTTTTTTTATTCAATGGTTGTATTATAAAATTTAAATACGAAAACGTCAACCCATGACAATGTATCGTTCAACAATTTTTAGTGAATGCCAACGACATCTTGAAAGTCATGATCCATCTTTCGAACGCCTTTCTATTTGGATTTAAAATTACGAAGACTCAATGTTAATTGAAAGACATTTATTCATAAATTAAGAATAGGTGAACAATAGTCTGAAATATGGAAAAATCAAAAGTTACATTGCCTTAATTGTAGCTATATATGAACTGATTTTCATTCAGTTTTTAGTTAGTGTTATGCGTTGGCAGAGGTTGGTTGATTGATTGATTGATTAGCGGCATATCAACCCTTGATAGGTCATTTAATGCCAAAATCAGTTTATAATCCCCAAAATACTGTCTTGCATCTTTGGTAAACGGTTATTTTTTAAAATTAGAGTCTTGCAACTTTTGTGGCGCCTGTTCTTTTTTTTTTGTTTTTTTTTGGGGGGGCATGCAGTCGGCGTATTCTATGCCCCAGCTGACAGGGCCATTGGCAGAGGTAGGCACTCTCTGGGAAGTTTCTAGTTTAATACTGTCCCCTTTGTAAAAGGAAATGACAACTAAATTCAAACCAAAGCACCCAGCTTTGTACATACCTGGCTTAAATTACATCAGAAAGATGAAGCAATCAAAAAGAAGGACTTTGGTTAATGATGGCTAAAAATCAAAGATGAGAAAATCTATTTGATTGAATGCAATCCTGAAATCAATAACAGCCCAAGCGAGGAAGATAACCAAATTGCGTAAACAGAGAGAAGAAGCCAAGCAAGTCACTCCGGCTGGCCATGTCAATACAAAGCAAGAAAACTTTTCAACTGAAATGGGTCACTTAATTAAAATTAAATTAAAAGTTTGAAAAAAGATGGAAAAAAAAAAAAAAAAAGAAGCTCCTTGTGTTTATTCCTAAAACTGATTAATTACACAGCAATTTTTTAAATGTTTAGATTGGGGTCTTCAGCCTCATGTTTAAAAGATTAAAAATTAAATCCCCTCGGAGTTCCTTGTAGACAAGTGGTATCCTTATTTATCTCTGCCAATGGACAGAATTCAAACACTGATGGAGAAAATTAAAATTTTAAAATTTTTTATTATATTTCAAACTTTCCGGAAATTTGTCAGTTTTGAGAAATTTAAAAAAAAAAAAAAAAAAAAGGTTTAGGAGGTGGGGTTCTATTTACAATGTAACTATACTGCTAAATTAGGCCCTTACTTTCCATTCATTGTAGGAAACCGTGGACGTGAATTTCTCTTTCTCTCAGTGCTTGTGAGAGTTATGCAGTATTTTTAAAAAAAGGAATCTGATCCTAACCCCACGATAAAGCGTTTTTCTTTGAGCAAAAACCCTAACCTTACCCTAACCCCACGATAAAGCGTTTTTTTTTTAGCAAAAACCCTAACCTTACCCTAACCCCACGATAAAGCGTTTTTCTTTGAGCAAAAACCCTAACCTTACCCCTAGCTCTAACATAACAATAAACCATGGGCACAATTTAAATCTGATGGTCCACTTTGACATGCAAACTACTAATGCCCAAGTGAACACATGAATTCTCAGTTTTGAGAAAAATGAATCTTTTAAAGTTTTATGAGGGCCAAGCGCAACCCTCTTTATTAACTTTATGAAATCTCTTTAAAATATCATTTGCTTTCCTGTGTTGCTATATTTGAAGTTTTTTGCCCTGGGCAATGCTGGGTACTCCAGCTAGTAATATATATATATATATTTTTTGGGGGGCAAAGTTTAACCTCTAAGCTCTTGAGATTGAATTGTTTCATTAGGACAGATTTTGACTAAACATTGTATTCTTTTGAAAAGAAGCTAACATTTCTTACTTTTGTATTTAATTTTTTTTTTTAAAAGGTTGATTTTGTGCCAAACTCGAGATATATAACTTGATTTAAATTTTTTTAATATACACTGACGGAAAATATGTGTTTCAATTTACTCAAGATTAAAACATACAGGTAATATAGCTGGATTACAGTAAATGATCACATATACAGATCGATACGTGCACAGGTTCCAAAATAAGGGGTGTATCAACAGTACTCGGACCTTTGGTTTATTGTCAGTATTAAAAGAGTATATATACTGTATTAATATGAGTTCTGAATACTATTGATACACCCCTTATTTTGGAATCATGTATTGATCTGTATATGTGATTGTTTACTGTAATCCAGCTATATTATCTGTACGTTTAATCTTGAGTAAATTGAAAGACATATTCAGAGTGTTGCAATGCTATTTTCCGTCAGTGTATTTTTTAAACAAGCATTTTTCTAATGTTAAAAAAACCAAAAAATAAAACATCCCACCTCAGCCTTTTAGGTTCTGATAGTCTAGAAGAAGTTCTGTACACTTACAGAAAACAAAGACGACGATCAATAAAATTTAAAATAAACTTTCAATTTTATTATTTTTTAACCATTTTAAAACAAAAAGACATCTGGCAATCTGCTTGAAAAACACATACACAAAGCATGAGAGAGGGTGAGAAGGAAGGGTGGTAAATAAACCCATAGCAACTGAAAAAGACAAAATCCCAAGCTAGTCTTTAAATTGTAACTAAAAAGTGAAAGAAAAAAAAAATACATATGAATAAAAATATTTAGATGACTAAATAAAGAAAAGTGGATTGATTGAACAAACAAGAAGGGGGTGGGGGTTGAAGACATTCATAATAAACAGTTGTTTTTGATTTGAATTCCATTAAAACTTTTTACGTAGGACAGAAGTTCAGACTTAACAGCTAGTAAAATATTACGAGCCGAAGAAACATTACATGATGATAGCTGGCAGGTTAGTGAAGATGTCCCCAGTATTCAAAGTGAAGAGAACAACTTTTAGAAGACAACAAATGTAAACATTAATGAATCGGTTATTTTGAAGAACAGTTCTCTACCTACGGGACAATGGCCTTGTGGATAAAAGTGTTGGTTAAGCATATATCTAGTAACCTGCCTGGTGGTCAGGAATCCCTGGGGTGGGGAATGCAAGCAATAAAAAAGAAAAAGAAAAAAAAAAAAAAAGAAAAAAAGGAGACCTTGCAAGGATGAATTAACTGGGAAGAATTAACAGATACAAGATATCCTCTCGCATGGCCAGCAGAATGAGAACAATTTAACCCCTGAGGAGTGAATAAAGGTTTGGTTCCAAATTCCCAGAAAGTTACTAACTACGACAGATGCCCGAAGAAGGTATAACGCTGAAAAGATGAGGAAACTAGTCGAGTAAATCAGTATATTATAATAATAATTCCTCATCTCAGAAATTCAAACAATTATTGGCAACAAGCACCCGAAGTGGTGTCACTCAAGTTATCATGCGCTATTTTACCCATAGCTGGAGTTAGATGGATTCATGCCTTTCCCAAGGGCATTAGTGTGAAGAGAACACAAACCATCCCAACCGGAGTTTGAACTCTGGCTTGCTGAGTCCACTCTCTGAGCCGTTATTCACTTGACCAGCATGCACCTCCTTCACTGGATTGAGCTTAATTTAGCTGATCAAGCTGATGGACCCCAAAAGAGCTAAATTGGCAACCCTAGTTATCACAGTTTGGTTATAACACTGTTGGCTTTCTTGGACCCCAACATCCGCGTTATAATGGGGGGGGGATACTTGTATTGACATGCTAAGGATCATTGTTAAAATGTATAAATACAATATTCTAATAAATCACTGATAGAATTTATATCTACTTAAATCTAGCTTACACCAAGGCTTCATTCGGATTATTCTGTATTAAATGGCTTAACTCAGAATTATAACATTGTCAAAATAATTAGAATTGCATCACAAACTAAAACTACATACTTAATGCCATGAATTTAAGTTATTGTCAGTTTACATCAGTGTTTGTTAACCTTTTTCAGCCCAACACCCCATCAGTTTAAATGTTAGAAGTACTCAACAAAGATTTTCTTTAGAGACATGTGGTAGTTTGTCATTATAAAGAAAACCAACATTCAGTTCAAAGGTTTTATTAAGGAAAATGTTATAGTAAGTATATCAATGAATTTCTAATGGGTGCTCATTATCAAATTAATTGTGGCTGCAAGGCAATTTAAAAGGTGTATTAAAATGTAAATTATTTAAAAGAGTATATACAACATAAATGTTTACTACTACTAGTGTGAACCTTAGGCATGATTAGTTTCAACAAGTGTGGCAATATCTGGCTCGAGCTTTGACAAATAGAGTCAAGTCACCACGATTAACAATATCCAAGCGGTTTCTTTTCTTCGTAAGTATATGACTCACTGCATTGAATCCCCGTTCTACAAGGTAAGAAGAGGGAAAAGCAATGAAAAGCAGTTTTGCTTTTTTCCCCAAAGAACAGGAAATTCCAATACTGATGCAGACACATTTCATGATATCCTCTGCAGTCAAAGATTTATTTCGATTCTTCATTATTCCGCAGCTCAATGATATCTTTCTGAAAGTCGATTTCTTGTTCTTCAACCTTGCAAATGAATGAATTCATAACCCAGACAGGAATATCCATATCAATCAGATCTTCAAAGCTCTTCACAAAATCATTTTACAGTGACTGCAGATGCATACAATAATCCTGGCTGGAATAACAATCTTCTACAGAGCTCATGCTAGGAAACTGACAAAAAAATTCTTCTGCCAATATTCTGTTTTAACAAATTCAGTTAAAGTAGATACAGCAGTTTTGGCCTTTAATAAATTTAAATTGTCATTGTGAACCTTTCTGTTATGGTACACTAGTTTGAAAACAGCAGCAAGGGAGATCATTTTAAATGGTTATTTCCCTTTATCCATAGAATAACAGTAACACTACAGTGTATTAAGCATAATAGTTTGACACTTGCCAGTTACTTGTATAGATAAAATGAGTGGCAAAGTAACCATTTTAGATCTGCCTAATGCTAATTCCTTCTCGTTTGTAAGAATATACGACTAAACAACAACCATTTTGTAAATCAGAATCACAGATATTTATGGATTCTCCACAACAACCCCCTACATAAGTTCAAGTGACCCTTTAATGTCTTTAGTCACCTCAGCACCCCCTTGAAATAGCACCCACGTTGAGAACCACTGGTTTACATAAGAACACACTGCTCCCAAAATTAGAATTAAAACATTTCTTTAAAATAAATAAGTCATCACTGGTATGTATGTTGGTATGTCATAATCAATGTTCCCTCTAATCTTTTCATGCATGGGACCAAAAAGCCTGTGAGCAAGTGGAGTGTGCAGAAAATATTTTTATTTTTAAGATCATCATTGATTTTTTGTCTGAAGTTCTAGAAACAAAGGTCAGTTACTTATAACAAACAGTGTATAATAAAATTATTTATTCTGTGTATTATTTAATTCTATATTTTTTTTCTTTATTCATGCACCAATTTGTACACATAATCATTGCATAACCCTGCAATGAAATAATGCTACTTAAAGCAAGAGCGATGTGACGATTGCTTTTCCGGTCATATAGTTTTATTATTGAACCATTTTTTTCCTTATCTGAAACTTTCAAAATATTCAAGTTTTACTGCATGGCATAATTTTTTTCTTGTGTGCGGTGGTGCAGCTCACAAGGAACACTGGTCACAATTAATAGAGCAGAGAGTGGGTGAGTGAGTACTGCAAACCACTCTCCCATAATGACTTACCCAGGTGTTAGCAACCAAAGGCTGTTACCATTCTCAACCTTGACAGAGACTAATCGATCAAGTTACATGATTGATTTGTTAATGATTATCAATTTTATACATAATTACTTAAATGCCAGTATTGTGCTTTTTGCACTTAGGATTTGAACAAAGAAGCATTTTAAAGTAAAGCTAATAATAATAATAATAATAATTCAATAACTATATTAAAAGACTTAATATCCATCATCCGACTATCAATAAGTTATAATTTGAACATTAATATTGAATATTACTGTTTAAATATAAAAAAAACGAACTGGAATCCTAATTTAGTAACATTTTGGTTACCAACTGAATATTTATTTATAGAAGAATTCTACATTGAAAATTTTTAAAGCATTAAATGTCAATATTTGAACCCAGTGTTTTTTTCTTCAGATTTATTAGACGTTTATTTAAATGTGCGACATGAGTATTGTCGATTGATCAAATTAGTTTTATTCATGTAGTTTATGGCCAGCCCCGTGGCTGGAGTAGTCGTGTACAAGGTGTAGCCAATAAATAACAATATCGAGCTTATGTAAGTCAAACCACAATACGCATTCATGAACTACATAGTATACATTAACCAATAGGCAAGCATCAAGTTCACTGTTACGCATAGCTTGAAGTAGACATTTTTCTGATGTGTCGTAAAAATTGTCAGTTCTATAATCGGGCAACGCATCAATTTGAAATTTTTGGTGAAATTGAACTAAATGGCTACTGAATCTTTTGGTATGCTAACCGAAGTTTATGGGGAAGAATGCATATCACGTGGATGTGTGTTTGAGTGGCACAAGAAATTTTGTTAAGGATCAAAACCTTTGGTAAAACGTTTGCACTAACTTTTGTCACGTTCAGATTTTCATGCAAAATTTTCCTAACAGTTGCTGTATTGATAGAGACCATTTCTGTAATCATTCAGACACGGAGTTGACCATTTTGAACAATTTGTTTGATTTGGGGGGGAAATTTCTCACTTGTTCTTGACAATAACCTTCACAAAACCTCTCTGCAATCATAAAATGCCAAAGTCTATGCAAAGATTTCTTTAGATTACTGATACTATTGTTCGGACTGAGATCCTCATCTTGGTTGTCATTTCCACAACGTTTCGGCCGATGTACCCTCCGGCCTTCTTCAGGTGTCAAGTTTTGTCGGTCAAACGTTGTGGAAATGACAACCAAGATGAGGATCTCAGTCCGAACAATAGTATCAGTAATACTAACACCTCATCTCAGAAATACCGAACTCAGTTATTTCTTTAGTTGGTTAAAATTTAACATCCCTAAAAAAAATAATATAATGTCAACATATGGAATAAAAACAAAGAGAAAGAAAAAGTTTCATCAACAGATCGAAAGCAGGGTGAAAGAAAAAAGAAAAAAAATCTTACGAAAGATGTTGACTAAGAAATAAATAAAATAAAGTTACTAAAGCAGGGTTAAATACATTTTGGAGACACCATGTGCAACTAATACTGGACACTGGTATCCAGCTAGGAGGAGAGGGGCGGGGTAAAGTTTGTTAGGCAGAAACCATTGAGCTACATGACAACACCCAAGAGGCACACCCCTCTCCTTTCCTCTCCAGTTAGAGCACAAAAAGATCCTTACCTCCTTCGTGCTACACGTTTTAGGCCAGAATTTTAATAAAAGTTTCACAACCTGAAAGAGAAAATTAATTTCCCTTTTAAGTATGTAAAATTGATTTTTAAATGTCTTACCTCTTTTTGACTACATTGCTTAGGCCAGAATTTTAAAAGTCCTTTCACAGCCTGAAAGAAGAATAGTAAATTAAATGGTGTGCAAAAAAAAAAAAAAAAAAAAAAAAAAAAAAAAAAACCCAAATCACATGTTTTCTTAAAAAAAATTAAATCTAAAAGATTTGGCCTCAAAACAGATTATTAGTTTTTGGGGTGAAAATGAAACAAAATAATAAAAGGGGGAAGGGAGGAGCAAAAATAATGTTTCCACATTAAAAGTAACTATAAAACTTAAGCTCAAGTACTAATAAAATACTAAATCAAGGGAGATAATTCATTGATGTAGAACCACTTTTGGAACCAATATACAAATTCATAAAATAACACTGCAACATATTTTTACTTTTTTTTTATTCTTGAGTAATAAGTGTTACTTTCTAATTGATTATATATAAAAAGTATAGAAGATGTCAATTATTTCCTTCAAATATTACTTTTGTGACCAGGTACAGTGATAATTTGGAATCTACTTATTTCCAATTGGACAATGGGCGAATTTGCACATTTTTAATCACAATAAGTAAGAAAAAGAACTACATATGAATATCATTGTACTGGTCACAAAAGCAAAGTTTGAAGGGAATAATAGCTATTTTCTATACTTTTTACATATAAGCAATTAGAAAATAACACTCACTACCCAGGAACGAAATTCATGTTGCATGGTGTAATGATAGAAGTTCATAAAACTGATGGAAGATTAACTATTTTAGCTCTGAAAAAATGAAATTTTAAAAACTTTCAGCAAACTTGAAGTAGTACTATACCACTTGAAGTAGTACTATACCACTTGAAGTAGCATCAGTCCTGTAGTTCAGATCTAATTTAGACATTCAAGTTTTTAGCATTTCAAGAGACTTTAGATACCTTCATAGTTTGAGTGATAGGAGTGAAAACAGACTTTATGGTCTATCAACTCTGTTTTCTCTATCTCTTCAACTTGAACGGAAAAATCTTTCTAGAGAAAATTTACGTTAAAAATTTAATCTATTGATCCTGATTAAAAGTACATTTAATGTAAGAAAATTAAGTGATAATGTCAGATTTACTCTTCAAAAATCTTTTTTAATTTGTGGGAAGAAAAATGTGCACTGAAAAGGATTCGTAACACTTGGTTTGAAACAATGGGTAGAAATTTCAAATAATTTTCTTCTTTGGCAATATTGATTTAGATTTGAATGAGTAGATCTTAAGAGTTTTGTGAAAAAGATGCCCCAAAATACTGATATCGCCTCTTAAAATAAACAATTTCTTGATAATTGTCCCAAACATTCATGTTGGGAAGTGGTAAGTTCTCAAATAAAAAGACATTTAAAAAGAAAAAAAAAAAACTGCAAGAAAAACAACAGACATCTGAAAGGGTGAATAAGAACAAGTTTTCACCTATTAACCCATTAACTGCGAATGACAGGAATTTCTGTCATTGTAGTTCTATGGCTAACTCAATAAAATTTCCGTTTCATTGAGATTGATGGCAACTCAGCTCTATCTGTGAGTCAGCTTATAATTTGTAATGGACAAGAGCTTTTATCTTGCAATGGATAACTATTACTCTTCACCACCTTCTGCAGTTAATGGGTTAAGAACACAAAGATCAAATTTAGAGAACATAAGGTAAAACAATGCATTTGTTTTAAGGTAAAAGTGATTTAATTTGCTTTGCTTGATGTTTTCAACAGGTCTTACAGTTTTACGATTCCATCACAGATTAAAATCACCATCACTAATATTTCACATCTGATAAACTCGACTGCTTAAGATAGGGAAAGAGGGAGAAAGATGTAAATAAGGATCACCTCTGATATAATCACTAAAAGACCCAAAACAAAAATCAGATTCACCATACCACTCAACAAAAGGTCTCTAAGAGAATCACTAGTCTCTCTTACACTTCAAAGAGAAAACATTGTCTTTATCAGAACCTGTCATCTCCAAGTGTCCAGATTTTATGACTAAATATTGTATGGCAAATATTTATAAAATATCAGTATTGCAGATTAAGGCTGACTGCAGAAGCATCATTGATTTTTGAATACATATTGAATGAAACTGACTCATTCATTACAAACGATGGAGACTGGGGGGCTTTTAATCTATAGCATTGATTATTCTATCAAGTGACAGATTCCAACTGCAAAACTGCAGCTTCACACGAAAAGCTACAATTGCCTGGAAGTGACTTAACCCTTTCAAGACTAAGGCACTCAATGCCTGAATGTTTAATAGGGTATAAAAAAGACAAATACATGTTAATCTTATATTATTTTACAATGGTTGATTTTCGGTTGGACTACTTCTTTTTTAAATGTTTGACATTACCCAGTACCTAAAAGGGGTTCCAGTATGCCCCAAATAAGCTGTATATTTGTGCAAGTCACACAAGGTTTCCCCTTTCACAAAAAAAAAAAAAAAAAAAAAAAAAATTGTTGGTTCTGGGTGAGAGCGAACATGGAACCAACAATTTAAAAAAAATTTTTTTATAATAATAATTATATGATTTCTATCTATTTCTATATAATACTAAAAGTCTGATTCGCCCAACCAAATTTGGCATGCATACTCAATGGACCTAGGGGAAGGTTTCAAATTAAAATATATATGACACCACAAGGCCAACTAGTTTTTATTCAATAGTTAAAGAAAACTATTCTTTTATTAAATTAAAAAATCATGGGTCTTTATTTTTAGCTAAAATTACAATGAACAAATAGCTATTATGTTTAGTTTAATAAATCAAGTTTAATTGAAAAGAGATTTTTAGCCAATTCTTGATGAATAACTATCAAATTAACTTAAGTGTTGAAATCTCATTAAATTAATAAACAAAACAGATACAATACGAATGCTAAAAGAAAGAAACATTGAAAGTTTGAAGTGATTTATACACTTCAATGTTATCAGTGTCCATTGGACCCATTCAAAGAAAAAGGCTAAATCTGTTTCAACCTGTCTCTAGTGACAGTAGCAACTTAGTGATTCTTAGATGCACTGAACATTTCACAAAATTCATGACATGAAATCACAAAGCCAACATTTAAATATGATCAATGAAAACCATAATACAATGTTATCAGATTTTGCCAATTTAGTATGAAGGGTAGCACGTCATATTTTTTGCTAGCTCACAGAAACTTGAATTTCTTTATGATTTGGCATGAATTAATCTATTGATTTGCAACCAGGATTGGAGCAGCTGGCGACATGCAGAACCAAATGGAGCTGTGTCAAGGATTAACTCGGAATCCAAATACAATCAGAGAATAGATTAAAAATTAATACAGGCAGAAATAATTTGGAGCAATCAGGAATTAATGGCAGAATGGTGAAGTTGGCACTAAAAGGCACCAATATTGACTTTGAGTGGCAGGATCTATAACTAGTGGTTTGATGATAGGAAAAAGAATACTTCCAGTTGTATATATCCATAACTGTTTTTAGTTTTGCAATGGCATATAAGTAAGACTGTGGACTGGTGTAACGGTTACTGGCAGGGAAAACTGAATTGGCAGAGAGAGTTAGAATTTCAGCTTAGGCTGTTTATGTTCACTTTGCAATAATGCCCTTGGGAAAGACATTAATCCACTTCTTTGTCCAGCTATGGGTAAATATCAAGACAGTTGGAACCCTTAAGCCCTGTAAGGCAGTCCATCTAAGAGAAGGTTATTCTGACAGAAAACACCCACAGCTTGGCAATCGCCATAGCTGGTCCCAAGCCCATGATTGATTGATCGGCACATCAACCCATGGTGGGTCATTTAGTGCTGGATTCAGTAGGGAGAATCCCAAATCCCTGTCACTGAGACAAATGTCACAAGGACCGAGATAAAGGAGGAGGAAGGGTGGAGATCCTAAAAGCTTCTCAGGACGAATCCTGAGCATGCTAATGGGGATCGCCTACCGACTGTGCAACTTCTCCCAGGATGATACAGGAGCATGCCACAAGGACCCCTGAAGAGCCGTGGTTCTCTGAACTTCAAGGCCATGGCGGTTTCGAAGAACAGTTACTACACTTTGATCTTAGCCAAAAGGCTGATTTCCTCCCTAAACATTGGTCCCAAGCCCAGGTAAAGGAAGAGGTTTGGACATTGGGAAAGCAACTCCACCCTGTAAAAACAATAAGGGTGGGTGGTGGGTCAATCAAACTTTTGGGCCGAAAGCTGGCATTCATATAGAAAATAAAAAAAAAAAATATTTTACAACTTACTGATACACATTTCAGATATATACCGTATTTCCTGGCTGCCAAGATGCTACAAGTGGTAACCTATTACCAATATTTTTCAGGAAAAAAAGTGCCTCTTACCAGTCGGGAAATACAGTATATATCATTAGTTTTTATTGTCTACTTATTTTATATTCTTTTTACTGAAACACAAGGATAATAATATAGTTATCAGAGATGGTTTTGTTTAATTTCCGTACAGGTTTCATTTCGTTTTGTTCACATTGATATTTTCAAACCGTACCTGAAACTGCACGTCTACCAAATTATTAATTTTTTGTACCTGTCTGGGGGTCAAAGGAGCGATCAAGGATTTCATGAAGGGGTCGATGATCTAAAAACTTTTAGGGCCCCATGTCTATTTTAATTCATAAAAGACAATAAATATAGGCGATGACATCCTAACAGTTCTGCAGTAGTTAGTAAAGAGTAATCTGCCCTTGGAGGAAATGACAGCATTTTATTGCTTTTCCTTCATAGCCTCACTTTGAATTAACAAGAAATGGCTGCAATAGAGAGAAATAAATGGAAGAGGTAAGCAACAACAAGACTCAATCTTTATGGATTTTGTGTTTGAATTTTTAGCACAAGGGCAGTTATGAGAAATAATCTTGTGAATAATAAAGAGAAAAAGAAAAACCCCAAAAAAACCAAACCCAACAACTGATTCATAAAATGTCTAAGGTGGCATTTCTTTACCATTCATTAGTGAGTTAATTGTTGGGTGAATGCCTTTCTATTCAAGGACACAACGCAGTGCAGGTGACTTGCATAGTTGGTGGAATAAAGTGTTTCAAAGGAAATAACAATAAATTCTACAGTCAGGAACAAAGCTTAACAAAGGTCTTCCTGATATGCTTAAAGGTGGGAGTTGAGAACTGGCGTGTGGGTGGGGAGGGAGGAGGAGAGGGATCGGGAGTATCTTTGCTTGCCAATTGTCATTGGATGCCTATCTCTGCTCGAAGCCAATATTGGAATCTTGGATACCGATACAGATTCATGGCAACCATTCAACAATCAATAGAATTATGAAAGTGGGGAAAGCAATTCAACTGCATCCATTCAGCAACCCACTCAGCGGCACAGATATAGAGGAGGAGGGGTGGGGGGTTATGGTCCGGGGGTGCCCCCTCTAACATTTAGTGAGATTTGTCAGTAGAAATGCAGTAGGTGAACTAGTATTTATAAAGCTTTTGGGGCCCCCGGAGGTAGCCCCCATTCCTCTCAGCTATGACAGAAGAATGTTATATTTCACAAACTGATCAGTATCAACAATATAACAGTTATGACGGCTAATATTAATAGTAGAGCTTATCATATGATGCCATTTCTGTCTGGATTTCAAGCAGGGACATTTTCTGTTGTCACTTTCACTAACACAAGAATATTTTTAGGACTAAGTTGGCACACTGCAGCAGGATAATTCCTCAAACTACAACTGATGTTTAGAGAAACCCTGATATTCTCCCAGTGTGCAATGGATGGATACAATATGCCAATCATTGATTCTCTTCAGTTACGGTTAATATTAACACATTTGCAGCCATTGTCATTGAAATAAATAAGTTCAGCCTCCTTGCTTTGTGCTAAATCGGGTGAAATAATTCAATATCTTTTTCACAGAGGCTAAATTTTGACTGGTTTGAACCTTTAGATTTGACTTCTCTTACCAACTAAAACCAAAATCAAATATATGCTTAATGAAAAGTAAAAATCCGTGTTTCTGTTGAGGTCTTTATTTTCACCCCTAACATTAACAAAAATTGGAGTCATTTTGAATATATTGTTATGATGTGTGTTTCCAGACTAACTGACACCTGGACGGATGTGAAAGTGAAAACAGGATATCGACTGAAGTTGCACGTGTTTCAATGTGGGCCTAACAGCAGGATGTGGGGACCGGTGATTGACACTGCATAGGCATTGGAGAAGCCTATAAAGCAGACCCGAACAGAGAACGAAAGCGAACAGAAATCTCGACACTCAAAGAAGAGACAGACATCAGCAGAGCTGAAAGGCAGAAGACCGCTGTCCCTGTTGGGGACAGACTGACGGTTCTCCTTATCTCTCTCCCACTCTTCACTCTCTGGCTGATAAAGATGTATGTTGTGTAATAAAAATATGTCCAGATATTTTTATAAGCAAGTCTTTGAGTTTCCTTTCTATCCAAGTCCAGGACACCCCAGTATGCAACAATATGAGTCATTACCAAAATGAGCTGTATATGCATTTAAAAAAAAATAATAATCAATGATGATAATCTTCTATATATTATTATATATACATTGTAATTTAATCATAATTTACTCAGCAAGCACAAAACAGCCAAGAAATTGCATTAATCTGCAATACTGATATTTTATAAATATTTGCCATATAATATTTAGACCGGGGTATCAAACATGTGGGCCGTGGGCCACACATTTGTTTGTTTTTAAGAGCTTCATGTGAGCACGAGAGTAGTAAAAATCCATATTTTTAATTTTTATATTACTTACCTAATAAGTGATTGCAAAGTTATGTTATCTGGCCAGCATACTGTGTACTCACATTATATTTGTAGTAAATGAGTTTGACACCCCTGATTTAAACTAATAAAATCTGGACACTTAGAGATGACAGGCTGACTCTGATAAAGACAGTGCTTTCTCTTTGAAACCCATTAGTAAGAGAGACTGGTCAATTTCTTACAGACCCTTTGATAACTCATTCTGTTGAGTGGTATGGTTAATCTGATAAATGGCTTGGGTCTTTTGCGATTTGTTAATTATAATTTTGTCACCTGTTGTGCGTGTAAAGTGTCCTTCCAATTCTGTGCATTGATTCTGCATGAAAAATTGTAAAAGCTTTGCACATCCAGGACAATCCAATAATCATTAACATTTTTTCAAAGAAAAACCTTTTTATTTTTAATTTGATTGATTGATTTGTTTAGCTGGTGAAAGGTTATTTTTTTTTTTTTTTAACTTGGAGTCTTGTGACTTTGGTGAAAAAAAAAAACAGGTGTCCCCTGTTGCAGGGGTGGGTGGTGGTGGTGGTCTTACCCCTCTGCAGGGGATTCAGTCAGCGTATTCTATGCCCCAGCCGACAGGGTCTATTTTTAATTTAAAGATATTTCTTAGGGATAAACGATTTATTTCCGAGGACAACCAGGGTACGTAAAACAATAACAAATATGGCGCTGAATGATTGGGAAGAATGGATTTAAGGGTTAGATTTGATTTTGAGCCAGCCGTAAGAGCTCTAGTAGCTCAGTCAGTAGAGCAGTACATAAGCAGCTTCTCAAGGTAAAAGGGACACGAGTCGGACTCTCGTCTAGAGCTTATACTTTATTACTGCTCAAAAAATTAAGATGAAAGAAAATACTAGTCAAAAATTAATAATGGGTTGACAATTTATCTAATAGAAAAATAAATCTGGATAATATTACAGTCTTAATATGCCATTCGATTCCAAGTCGATAAAGTTTGAAAAATATGATTTACCAAGAAGTAAACAGATTTAAAAGAAAGAATTCCAAGACTCCAAATTTTTTTTGCCCAGTCTCCTATCATGAATATGCAATTTTTAAGCTTTTTTTTAACAGTGGAAAAAATTTAAAAATTGATTGTTTATTTATCTTGATTAGTTATTCATGTGACTAAATATTTGTCTAATACTTTTTTTTAACTAAATAGAAAAGATGCAATTGAATGTTTTTTGCATTTAAACTGTTGCTTTTTTACTGCTTTAATCAACAAGATTTCTTGAATATTTTAAAAATGCATATCAAGAATATTAGGCAGAGTAACAAGTAATCAGACAGATTCTGTTAGAAGAATTATTAATCGAATGTTGTTGCAGAATATTCCAAAATTCAAAGATAAATTTTGATAATTTTCAGTTTTACAAGAACTGATTGAGAAAACAAATCAACCAATTTTCAGTTGTAAAAAACTGATCTAAATGAGAATTCACAATAAATGATACTTACTTCCTCAGTTAGAGATGCATCCTTTTCTAAAAATTGTACCACACAATATGCAAGCTGCAAAAATAAAAGGTGTATGTATATTATATTGTGGAAAAAATAAAATAAAATAAGATTCTTACATTTGAATACAAGACAAAAAC